>PVLA01004647.1:0-169728 GCA_004027455.1 Hydrochoerus hydrochaeris | reverse complement strand
CTATCCTTTCTGTATTAGAGGAAAAAAATAAAACATAGCAAGACAAAACAAAATAAATTCCTATAAAAACATGAAACCAAAAAGCCATATAAAACCACAGTACAAGGTGATCTACAATGGTTACTGTGTTGTTTATTATCTTCAATAAAATTGTCTATATCATCAGGCATAATTGAATATAGCAGTATAATTGAGTAAATCAGTAAATAACAATATTAGTAAAAATAAAACACTATAGCCAGTATAAAACTTCAATGGCAGGTAATAATAAAACCATAGTGGATAGTCTAGTGAATCTTGTCATCTTCAGTGCAGTTGCCTATACTCTCAGGCTTGATACTATCAATCATAATAGCTTTGAATAAAATCTATCAATACAAAACAGTGATCTAATAAACCAGATTCAATTATGATCAGTCATGGTAAAACAGTGTAGTTTTTACAGAGCTTTAGATTAAGTCAATAGGAAATTACCATACTATATCCTGTTATTTTCAGGATTACTGTCTGTGCCCTCAAATCTAGTACAGGTAGAATGACTGGAACAGAATATAATACATCTAAGCAGAGTAGTGTGAGTAATGTGGGTTTTAAATCCTAGTGCACTATTAACAATATAGTGCATCAAGGCCATCTATGTTAGAGATTCTAGCCATCCTTCTCTGCCTCATTTCTGCTATGCTATTTTTCTGCCTTTGTCTAGTTTTCTCCTTTATTCTACTGCCTGCCTCCCTCATTGAGGCCTTTCTGTCACTGTTCCTAAAATCCTGGTATTTTTTCTCTCTCTCTAGAATGTCCTTCAGTATTCTTTGTAGGGTTGGATTGGTAGTCACAAACTCCCCCAGTTCCTCTTTGTCATGGAAGCATCTTGTTTCTCCATTAATTTCTAGTAACAGTTTTGCAGGGTACATCAATCTGGGCTGGAGGTTATTTTCTTTCAGGGCTTGGAATACTTCACTTCCAACTCTTCTTGATCTGATGGTCTGTGTCAAGAAGTCAGCCGTGATTCTGATAGGCTTACCTTTATAGGTAATCTGTTTCTATTACTGATTATATATTTTAGCTCCTTCATCGCATCAATCAGGAATTCAAATGAATGTCATCTAGCTCCACTGGTGGTCTACAAGGCTAAAGGAATTACATGTGATATTTTCACATGTGTGTCTGATTTATTTCACTAATGAGAAAACCAAGCTTTGCGAATGAAGGGGGGAAAGAGTTTTGAAAGGAGGGAATAAGAATGGGAAAAAAGAAGAATTAAGATATATCATGTACAGGTACAAATTTCCTATAATGAATGTGCTCGTTATGTATAGTTAAATTGTACCAATAAACTTAAGTAACCTAAAAAGTGATAAAAGACTTGCAGGCCTCAGTAAGCAGGTGAAGAGAACCATTTTGGATACTTAGCACCCCCACATCCTTGCCCTTGCAGCCTCAGGAAACCCAGCATTTAGGCTAGCCATCTACTATTCTATTCAAGACTTGTTACTAGCAGAAGCATTTGAAAAAGTTAATTATGATTTCTTTGTACTATAGAGCTACCATGAGGTAAATAGCTCCTTTTCATCCAGGCCTAAAGCTCCATTTTTCTGATAGTTGCTGACATAAAAGAAGCTTGCTGACTTGTGTTATCAGCTTTTCTAAGACGTATATCATTTTTATTCTCCTTATTTAAACAGTAATGTACTTCTGACTGGAAGTGTCCAAATGGAAGCAAACTTCCTTATTTGACTTTTTTCTAAGATTCTCAGATGTATATTTTATATTTTGAGGCATTTTGACATTTAATAAGAACTTGAGAAGAGTTTTACACTATGATATCCTTATGTGATATCCTCAAATGATTTACTTCTAGGAATGTAATTCTTGAAAAATAAAGCCACAATTTTATAAATAAATTTATAATTAAATGTTTAAAAGAGCCATACATTTGCTCTTTTAAATTGGGGGGGGGAGTGCACATAACTCTATTGTCTAATGGGTCATAGAGGGACACTGACAAATAGTAAGAAGCAGGGTTTAGAAAAAGTTTCTGTTTCCCAGAATGAAAGTCCTTTTATTTCTTAAATGGTGCCAGATTATAGATTGAATTGCTATTTTCAGCCAGAGGTAACCAAAGGGCATGCGTTATAAATCTTATTCTCTATCTTCCTGCTAGGGTGTGGGAAGTGGTGAAAGAAGCTAGTAATTCATGGAATAATTTTTTAAAATATCAAAAACATTGATAGTGACATTTTTGAATTATTTCTGGTGTTTTTTTAATTTTCTTTATACTGTATATAGTAAAGGAACATATGGAAATATTTTGTTTTTTCTGAAACATGATTTTGTTTTAACAGGTAGGAGTAAAGATAAAATGTACAAAGCTTGATTGCCTTTTATATATCTCCAGTTTGAGTGCTTAGACAGTGTAAGAAAGTAGTAACAGTAACATATCAAGTATATGTATCTCTCATGAGTGCTTTTTTGTATTCTCTCCAATTCCAATTAGAAGGCCACAAAGCTGGTACAGAACTTAGTAGCATACAATTATACTCCCTACAATATTAGAATTCAGTGCTGGGTGTTATAGTACATGCCTGTAATACTAGCATTTGGGAGGCTGAGGCAGGAGGATTGCTGTGAGTTGGCACCAGCCTGGGCTACAAAGTGAGTTCAAGCACATCCTGAACACTCTAATGAAATTATGTCTCAAAAAGACCAAAAAAAAAAAGAGTCCAGTGTTGACTGTACATCCCAGTAGAAACCCCCACAAAATTAATAATTGTCGTCAACATCCATTCAACAAATAAACTGACTCTACATGCCAGACACTATGCATTGGACTCAAGGGGAGAGTAGTTAGACTCGATGTTCTTTTTCTATTGCTGCTATAACAAATTTCTAACAATTTAGTGACTTCAGATAATATGTATTTATCTTACTCTTTTGGAAGTAAGAAGCCTTAAAAATGAAATTATTGTGAGAGTTATGTTCCTTTTAGAGACTCTAGGGGAGAACTTGTCTTCTTATTTTTCCCATATTCCAGAGACCTTGTACATTCTTTTTTCCCGTTGTCTCAATTTACAACTTCACTTTCTTTATATCTGACCCCCCCTTTTTTTTTGTACCGGGTTTGAACTCACAACCTCACACTTGCCAGGCAGGCATTTATGCCACTGAGCTAAACTCCAGCCCTATATCTGACCCTTTTCTCTCCCTCTTACCACGATGTTTTTGATTAGATTGGTCCAAAAGATTAATCTTCCCATCTCAGTGCCTACGATATTGACCACATCTACAATGTACCTTTTGCTATAGAAGGTAACATATTCAAAGGCTCTAGACATCATGGCATGGATATCTTTGGAACACATGGATATCTCAGGAGGACTTATACCAACTCAACACAGTATTCCTGCCCTTAAGAAGATGCTCATAGAATAGCATTAGATACTACATAAAACTGATTTTATAATTAAATGTGATAAATAATAAGATAAAATCTTCACAAGTTAATATAGGAACACAGAGTGGAAGACATCAGATTGTCCTGAGAAAGTGCTTTACACAGTAGGTGATGTTTACATTAAGCCTTAAGAGAAAATGCGGGGTTCAGAAAGTCAATTACAAGTGCATGGCAGGGACAAGAAAAATTTGGCTTAAAAAAGCATGACCTTCTCAGTCAGAAGAGACCTGTTCAGTGTGACTTGGGTGTATAGTACATGATGTAGTGACAGGATGAGACCAGAAAGGAAAACTTTTTGATTACATAAAGAAATAAATTTGAGCCTTATGACATAATAACAGGCTTATGTGTTATATTTCTTTTATGGCAGGGAGGCATGGAAATTAGTAATTCAGAAAGTTCATACTGGATGCAGTGCAGATAATGTTCAGATGGGCAAAGAGAGAACTATCTATATGTTGGGAAGTCACTTTACTTGTATGAAAATATCTGTAAGCAAATGGGCAAATAGGTATAAATGAAATTAAATCTGCAAGCTGCTTTATTTGACAAATTTTCAATAATGTCAGTTTGAATAAAGGTCCTCAAAGCTATGAACTGTTAATACCTGGAAGTTTTAAGTGTTACTTGATATAGACAAATGATTTTTACAGATGTATTTAACTTAAGAATATTGAGATGGAGATGGAGATATTATCCTGGGCTACCTGTGTGAGGTCTTAACGAAATCATATGTATATATGATTATGAGACAGAGAGAGAGTGAGAGGGAGAGAGAGGGAGAGAGACAGAGAGAGGAACAGAGGAACAGAGAGAGGAACACAGAGAGGAACAGAGAGAGAGGGAGATGGATGTTACAGATATAAGATAGGAAAACAGTGTAACTATAGAGGCAGAGATTGGTTGATGTAGTCACAAGTTAAGGAAACCCATCTATGTCTTGAAGTTGAGGAAAACAAATTAAATATTCATTCTTATTGCCCCAATAAGGAAAGAGGCCAGGCTCTGCCTTGATTTTGGTTCCATGAAACTGATTTTGGACTTCTGTATCCAGAGGGGTGAGAATTCTAGTTATTGAAAAGGAAACAAATTTGTAATGATTTGCTACATCAGTCACAGGAAATGAACACAGTTTTTTACTCTTAACAAATATCATGAATCCCTAGATAAAATTAGACTATATAATTATTCTCAGAGTTTTAACTCTATTTATATGGAGCACCTCTCCCAACCATCTAACTTTTCTGTATTCAAAACTAAGAAAGATGTTAATAGTTGACATGTTTCTAATTCACACATATAGAAATTTTGTTTTTAGTCCTTAGTGCAGGCTTTGGGATTCTCTATTTATTAAATACATATTTTTAAAGTTAATTTTAGGAGGATGAAATGATGTGTTCCACAAAAAATCTAAACAGAAAACTATTAGCAGGAGATGATAGATGAAAAAGTTTTCCCTGAAGAGTGACACCATTTTGAGTGAATTCTTTAATTTTGGATATCTTTACTTATTTGTTTTGTCATTGTTGTTGTTGCTTTGCTGTTTTTGAGGCAGGGTTTGCTATGTACTGCAGACTGGCCTTGAACTTGCTTATGTAGTCCAGGTAGACCTTGAACTCATGGTGATCCTCCTGCCTCAGCCTCCCAAGTGCTAGGATTAGAGGCATGCACCACAATATCCAGCAATACTGAATATTCTTAAAAAGAACTTTAGCTTTCATATTACCTTGAAGAAGTTTACATTCCCACAGGGGCAGCTATGGTACCATTCAGGAGAGGTTATTTCATATACATGTAAAGCTCTGTGTATACAAATTAGAATCAGGCTATATTTTATTTAATGGTTTCTAAAATTTTATGTATATTAAAGAAGCACTGAATCAAGTGAAACTGTGAATGAGAGGCAGTGGAGTAAAACCTGAGTATGGACTGAAACCTCTACAGACTGTGAGCCAAAATAAGTCTCTTCTTTATGTTTTGGGGTGTCTGATATTGTGTCCCAGCAATGAGAATGTAACTAAGACAGTGTAAGCCCAGATGATGATTCATTAAGTACCCAATTATTTTGTATATGTTTGCTAGTTCTATGATTGATCAGGAAATACTGAAGGTAATCAGAGAAAGTATAAGGAAGTAAAAACTTAAAGTAGTTCTTGAAGGAAATGGATGGATTGAGTGGAATGGGGAATTTACAAGGACAGCATATTTTAGCTGTGGTACACAATCAAGCTCCCCAAATTCAAAGACCCAATCCAAAAATGGGCATCTGAGATGAACACACACTTCTCAGATGCAGAAATACAAGTGACAAATAAACATATGAAAAAAGGTTCAGCATCATTGGTCATTAGAAACATGCAAATTAAAACCACACTTAGATTCCATCCCAACCTAGAATAAATAGCCAAGATAAAGAAAACAACCAACTACAAATGCTGGAGAGGCTGTGGGGAAAATGAACTCTTCTGCACTGTTGGCAGCAGTATAGACTGGTGTAACCACTGTGGAAATCAGTATGGAGGTTCCTCAAAAAGCTAGGATTGCAGGTTCCATTTGACCCAGTTTACCCCGTTCATACATTTTACCAGAAGAATTGAAAACATCATACCACAGTGACATCTGTGCAACCATGTTTTACAGCAGCACAATTTATAATAGCCAAATCTTGCAAACAACTCAAGTGCCCATCAATCAAGTAACTGATAAAAAAGTTGTGGTACAATGGAGTACTATTCAGCTATAAATGAAGATCTACTCAAGACTTATAGGTAAATGGATGTAACTTAAGACCATACTCATAAGTGCAATAAATCTGACTCACATGAGTAAATATTGTACTGTCTCCCTAGTACAAGTATTTCTAAGAGTAAGATCCAAATATTACAATAGATATTATGAAATTGATCAAACAATATAAAACATTTGTTTTCAGTTAACTAATAGAAATTAGTAATATAAATATCTTAACTATATATATTTTTCCATTTCCCTTACTTCTCTTCTCCTTCTCCTTCTTTTGATGAATTTCTTCCCATTTCATAATTGTTTGATCAATTTTTCATGCCTATATCTTGTAATATGAAGAGAACTATAGGTACTGTCTTAAACATTGTCACTCTCCTACTATCTTGTTTTGAAATTTTGTATCATTGTTTTTGTTGTTTTTTTCTCTTTAAAATAAAACAAAGAAATGTAGTGTTGAATCTAGAAAACTCTGTAATTTATCGAAGTAGATTACATTATTCATTGATGAATATATAGGAAGTGTTTAAATCATATACTGAAGAAATCATAATAATGATAAATCTTAAAGTTACTACCAAATATGACTTTTAGATTTTTTTTTGTACCAGAGATTGAACTCATGACCTTGCACTTGCAAGGCAGGCCCTTAGGCCACTGAGCTAAATCCTCAGCTCAAATATGACTTTTAGACATGCAGATAGATACTGTTTTAAAAATGATTTGATCAAGGATGTCAATCAAAACTTTTTCCTAAAATTGAGTTTTGTACTGTTAAACTCTAAATCAATTACTTTTTGCATTTAGGTGCAGATTATTGTGCTTTAACCCATAAATGTGTTCAATCATTATGTTTCAATTAAAAATAACAAACGACTCAAATTTTAAAAATGAAATGTTAAGAGTACTACTAAAAAGAAATTTATATGTAGTCCATCCTGTTTATAAGCAAACTAGTTTTCCCATCTGGTCATTAACATACACACATAAATATACATATCACACACATACATATGCATACAAACTTATATGTAGATATATATATATATGTATATATATATATATAATGAAATATAGTCTCATTTCTGTGAAGGAGGAAAGTAAAAGCATGAAATCAACATTAGAAATTAGATTTTGAATCTTAGGTCATGAGGGATAATGTTGGAATTGTCCTTTACTATCACTGCACTCAATCAAATAAAGTCATATTTTCAGAATTATCTGTTTTTGTTAATAACAGCTAAGTACAATTATCTGCATTCCCTATGCCCTCATTTCTACTGCATGCAAGCTACATAAATCCTAAATTGATTACTTCTCTGTGGCTTGGTAGCATTTATGGAATTTTCTACCTTGAATAATCATGATAAAATGATCTTAGTTTTATTTATGCAGTGGATTCTAAACAACAAAGTAGATTATTCCATTGTGGTAGTTATTTAACATAGTTGACTACATTATTTTTGAAGTACCTGCTGTTCTTTGTCTCTCAGAGGAATATATAGTCCCTGCCACCCACTAAAATATGCTTTAATGAGTAAAGTACAAGCCTCATTTCTAACATTAAGTTTGTAAAAATCAGGATAAAATGGAGCAAAAATATCTAGCATCAAAAAATGAAAGAAAAAACATATACCTGATAATTGCTATTTCTGTTTTAAAAGCATCATTTTACTGCAAAGTGAGCTATTGAACAACTATATGATGTATCCTCAGTAAAAGAAAATATACACAAGTTTCAAGTTAATCATTGTCACTAATTCTTAAACTAAAGTATCCATTGTGCCTCTTCATGTTTTATGGATGAGTTATAATTTAAAATCAAATCCTGCTGATCTCCACCTGAGAGTTTCTCTTTAGTAATTTTCTTACTACAGTTAAACCAGATGAAAATGCTCCATTTTTTAAAAAGCCATACATATTTACTCTATCTCTTCATACATTTGAAGATAAGTACACTCCTGTGACACCTTCAGTATATAAGAGTAAAAATGCAATTTCTGGGTGATTTCAAATTGCTAGGTTTAAGTAATACTCTCTAATAGCTCTCTTTTTCCTCTCTTCCTCTCCCCTTAGCATGCAAGCACACATGGGCACAAACACACACACACACACACACACAAACACACACAAACACACTGTCTATGTCTACATATTTTGTAAGCCGAACTACCAGATTTTGAATTGGACTTTTCAGATACAAACTACAAAGCAAATTATGTAGAACATACATTGTTGAGTAATTGTATTAATTTTTAACTTGTAAATGATCTATCCCTAAAGGGGCATATTTCAAAAAGATCTAGTCTTGACCCCAGTTTTTTCCTTGAGGGATTTTTTCTCTTTGTGTTTTAAAGGCATAAATATTCAGTGTGGCTAAACAGGCCAGAATTTACCTAGACATAATGCAATAAGATTCTAATCATAGTTTGTGGGTTTTTTGGGGAAATTGGAGATGAGTTCAATGGTAAAAACACTTAACCCCATGCTTCTTGTGTTTCTTTGGAGACTATGAACCTTCCTAATTTTTCAACAGAAATTGGTTTTTCCCTTGCTCTCCACAAGGACTCTTCAGTTCTTGAATTTATGACCTTAACTTCTTCTAGAAGGCAATGTATCAGCTTTTCTGAGGAATAATTACATTAGTCTAGTACCAGAATAAGTTGCCATTATTCAGATTGGGAGTGAAAAATATGATGACTCCAAGAAGACTTCGTGAAAAGCCTAATTATATCACAACATTGTAGTAGAAAGCAATGTGAAACATAATGTTCATTGTCAAACAAATCAGGCAATGAACAACTTTAGCATATGATTGAATATCCCCAGATAACTGGAGCTATTTCATGACCATAAATGCATCTTATTGTTAATATTGTCATCCTGAAAAATATGACTATAGCAAAAAATAAGAGTGCATAATGAAATACATTGTCACATTCCTTCAACTTATTCATAATCCAAGCTTGAGTTCTATTTTCTGGGCTCTAGGTCAGTGATTTACTACCTATAATGAGTTTAGCAAATTGATTTAGGTTTCAGTTTCATTGTGTGTAAAATAGGGAAAATAATATTTATTTTGCTTATCTATCTTACAGGTTTTTTTCAATATGGAGCAAAATAACTGCCGTAAAATATTTTGTGATATGATGGAAATCCATTCTTTGTAGGAAAGTTTTATGTCATAGGCAGCTAAACTAGATAAACATATCATAGACAGCCAGATAGGGCTAGGCCCTCGAAGGAGGTACCTTGCTTCTGTGGGGGAGACAGGCACCTCCACTGTGGGCCAAACCTCAAACTAAGAGATGAGAAAAATGTACTCTCGTACTTTCTCTGTATAAACATCAGGGAGTGGTATTCTAAATAGGTATACATCACCTCGAGGAAATCAGGAAGAGCCACTAGCCTTACCCCTACAGGAAAATAAAAACCTGTCTGCATTTATGTCCACTTGCTATGTGACTTGCTTCCCCATTTGACCTCAGTTTAATCAATTTTACCTGAGCAATTATACTCATAATCTTATCAGTTGACCATAGTTTTGTCCCACCTCATGCCCCCTTGTGAATTCTCATTTTTCCCCACCTAAGACCCCCCTCACATTGTGCTTTTGTTTTATAAAAACATAAAAATTTCAGGTTCCTGGACAACCCACTCAGGATCTCTCTCCTCTCTCTGTCTTAGACAGAAGCTCCTCCCCAAAAAATATATTCTGCTTTTAACCTCTGTTGTCCCTAAAATTCATTCTTGAATTTTAGCAAACACAAACCCATAACAGACATTTAGTAGATTAGGAATTTCTTTCTCCTATATCAATAATTTTTGAAACTTCATTTATAGAATAAATGAGCAAATGGAGGTTCATTTCTGCTGTTTACTTATATTCCCGGGTTCCAGCATGCAACTGCCCATACAAAGGAAACAGGAGACAATAAAGTGAAAAGTCTGCTTTGCATAGTCAGCCAATCAATACACATAAACCCAACACATAATCAGAGCTAGTTCCAAAGAAAACAATAACGAGTTAATGTCTCCCTCTTTAAGCAGTGTTTAGTCTCTATGGTTTGGTAGAACTAATTAATCTTAAGTGGTTCTCAAAATGTGTTTTTGTGGGGCTGGTGGCTTAGCTCAGTAGAATAGGCACCTGCCTAGTAAGTGTGAGGTCTTGAGTTTGAGCCCCAGCACCAAAAAAAAAAAAAAATCCAAAAAAATGTGATTTTTATATATGGGGAAAAAATTCCCAAACTGCTATATGTCTGGTACAAGTTTGTGTTATTTAAAATCAAAGAATGAATTTTAGAAATAAAGGACATTACGAGCAGAATATATTATTTGGAGAATAAAAGATTCTGTCTGAGAGACAGAAGTAGTCCCAAATAGGATGCTGAGGACTCTGCCTCTTCTAGAGATTTTTATAGAGCAAAATTCTGAGGCAAGGTGAATTCAAGATGGGACAAAATGGGAAATCACAAATTTGGCATGATGTGGGACAAAACTATGGTCAACAAATAAGATTATGAGCATAACTGCTCAGATAACATTGATTAAATGGGAATAAAATGGGGAAGAATGTCATGTAGCAAGTGGACATGAAACAGAATAGAGGCTTTTCCTGGAGGGGTTGGGTCAGTGGCTCTTACTAGCTTTCCCAAGACATGGATACTTATTTAGAGTGTCAATCACTGTTGTTTACCTTTAAGGGAACTATCTGAGTTCCTTTGTTTCATCTTTTATCTTGAGGTTGGCCCTCAACTATGTTTCTTTTTCTCCCTCATAGTTGCAATGTATCTCAACTTCTCCACTGGCTCCTTTGAGGGCCCACCCCTTTCTGGATGCCTATAATGTTTCTACCTAACTTAGCTGTCTATAACAATTTGATGACCTATTGGAACCTACAAGGTGCTTTTGGGGATTTTGAAAGGTCAAAGCTATTTTCATGATAATATTAAGATTTTTTTTGCCTTGACAGTCTCTCAAGAATGTATAGTTGAGTTATTCAGAGGCTACCTGACACACAACACAAGTCAGATTGCATGAATAAAAATATATGAGAATCCTTCAGTGCGCTATTAAGGCAAATGTTAAAGATAATATTTTGAGAATTTTAAAAATGTAGAACAATAGCATTTTCTAATTTTGTAAAGAGAAAAAAACCCTCAGAAAATCAGTAATCAAATGAATCAAAACAAACAAACAAAAAAAACCAGCACAACAAAAAACAGTAGTGATATAGGTTTTCAAAACAAGATACCAATTTAGCAATGGTTGTTATAGTGTGTATTTTTATCTTCAAAATAGTTGCTCTGGTTATCAAATACTGGAATAAAACAAAACAATAAAATGGAATAAAAAACTGGATTTCAAAAACAAGATGGATGGAAATCCCCCACAGTTGCAAATTGTTATCCTCCAAACGGATGCTCAAACTACCAGAGTTAGGCATCCAAAGTCAATCAAACACTGCAATCATTAAGTTTTCTTTTTCTTTTTCTTCTTTCTTTCTTTCTTTCTTTCTTTCTTTCTTTCTTTCTTTCTTTCTTTTGCTTCAGTTTGTATCATCTCAGCCTGAGTTACTCTGAATTAGTGTGCTACTAAGCAGGGAGAGGGAGTTTGCGTTTGGTGGGTCTATATTTTCAGAATGTTAATGGGTCTTGAGACTAAAAATATTTGAACAGATCAAATAATCTCAGTGCTAATCAGTGTCCTGCTGACAGGAGGAAATTCATATGCCATTGCTGCCCAAGATGTAGTCCATGGACCATCAGTCTCATCCTGGAACTAATTAGAAATAGAAAATTTGAGGTTATCTGCCTTTAAGCAAGATCCAAATGAATGAGACATTTAAACTTTAAACTTCAAAGAGTATTAGCTTGCATGCTACAGGAAAGCTTTAACAGAAACCAAACAAAGAATTCAGTCTGCAAATTCAAGCTTCAAACACTAGCTGATTACATTAGAGACATGGTCTGTGATTCCATCTGATCATTGGACTCAGGAACTTTACAAAATCTACAAATTTCCTGTGAAACCTGGCACAATTTTGTGGAACAGTAAGCAGCATATCCATTATTTTTTTTTTAAAAAAGTGCACACATTCTAAAAAATGTACTTCTAAAAATTTATATTATGCAGAAACTTGCACCTATGCAAATATCATTATGAACTGTGGCATTTTTTGTAACACCCAAAAATGAAGAATCAAATCTAAATCTCCAACAGTAGGAAACTGTTTATGCTGTCATTTGTCCAAACAATAGAGTATTGTGAAGCATTAGAAAAATCTTGCCACCGGGAACTCAGCGCAAGCCCGCCTCAGGTGTAGCCTACCTGGAAGATCCACCAAGGGCCTGCCCTGCCACCGGAAACTCAGCACAAGCCTGCCTCAGGGGTTGGCTACCCAGAACCTCCCCCTTGGGCCCGCCCTGCCAGCAGGAACTTCCAGGAGGCATGCCCAAGACTGAAAACTGCCCTGGACTGCTACAGATGGGCCCACCCTCCCACCTGGAACAGCAGAAGATCTCAATGGGATCCAGTTCATGTGAGAAAATTTGGAAATTTGCTCCCAGGTGGTGAACTTTGGACTACACCAGATTGACTGAATCAATGTGGTGAGTATACCCTTAAAATAGAGGTGTACAGGGGATAAATAGGGCCAGTAGTAAAACCCCCTCCAACTAAAAGTAAGACTTTGGTGTGTCTGAAAAGAGTGTGTGCGATCCCCTCCTACACATAGAAAACACCAGGCAGAGTGAAAATGACAAAATGAAAAAGCAAAATGCAGTCTCAAACATATAGTTCACCAGAAGCAAGTATAGGAGACATTGAAATAGAGGATACCAAAAGTAAACACACCAGGAATCTCTGAAAACATAGTGAATGAAATACAAAAACAACTGCATCAGGCCATAGAGGAAATCAAATTAGAAGTAGTCTCCCATGTAAATATAGATATAAAAACTTTAGTAAAGGAGGTGTTGAATGCAGCTAAAAAAGAACTAGAGAAAAAACTACATGAGCATGGGAAACTGATTGAAACTTTGAATGAACAATATAGAAAACAAGCAGAATTCATGAAACAAACTCAAAGAGACATCGAAGAAACAAAAAATTCTATTGCAAGTGTGCAAAACTGCCTAAAGATAGCTAAGGATAGGATTTCAGACCTTGAGGACAGGATCACAGTTAGTGATCAGGAAAGGACAGAACTTTTAAAAATAACAAAGCAGCATGAAATGACAATCCAGAAACTTCATGATGATGCCCAGAGCAACAATATAAGAATAATGGGCATTGGTGAAGATACAGGTGTCCAGGCAAAAGACATAAGTAAAGTATTTACAGAAATAATAGCAGAAAATTTCCCAAACATGGGGAAAGAATCTGACATGAAGATAAGTGAGGCATATAGAACACCAAACAGTCACAATCAACATAAATCCACAGCCAGACACATAATAATTAAGATCAGAGATATACAGCAAAAAACCAGAATATTAAAAGCTGCCAGATAAAAGACACAACTCTCCTATCAAGGAAAGCCTAATAGAATCACAGCAGACTTTTCTGCACAAACCCTCAAGTCAGGAAGAGCTTGGAGTGAGGTATTTAAAGCCCTGAAAGAAAATAACCTTCAATCCAGACTGATGTACCCAGCAAAACTTTCATTCAAATTTAATGGAGAAACAAGATACTTCCATGACAAAGAACAACTGAAGAAATTCATGTCCACCAAACAAACCCTAGAAAGAGTTCTGAAAGACATACTAGACAGAGATAAAAATGACCACAATCCCAAAAACAACAACAGAAAGAAATGACCAGGTAGGATAAGCAATTAAATAAGAGGAAAAGCAGAAAGCAACAACTGGAACATAACATGGCAAAGTCGAACCAGTACATATAAATGATATCCATAAATATAAATGGCCTCAATTCACCTATAAAAAGAAATAGATTGACAGAATGGGTCAAGAAACAGGACTCCACAATATGCTGTACACAAGAAACACATCTGACCAAAAAGGAAACTCATAGATTAAAAGTCAGAGGATGGAAAACAGTATTCCATGCAACAGGAAGCCAGAAAAAAGCAGGGGTAGCTATTCTATTTGCAGACAATGTGAACTTCAAGCCTAAAATGATTTAAAGAGATAGAGAAGGCCACTACATACTTGTCAGTGGTAAAATTCAAGAGGAAGAACTAACAATTATAAGTGTATATGTGCCAAATACAGGACCACCCAACTATATAAGACAGATACTAATGGACATGAAAAACCAAATACACAAAAACACAATTATAACAGGAGATCTTAACAGCCCATTGTCACAAAGAGATAAATCAACTAGACAAAAAGTCAGCAAAGAAATAACTGAATCATACCTGTGAGCAATTGGACTTAGTAGATGTTTACAGAGTTCTCCACCGAACCACATCAGAATACACATTCTTCTCAGCTGCACATGGGACATTCTCCAAAATAGACCATATATTACCCCATAAAACATTCTTAAGTAAATGCAAAGGTATTGAAATCATACCATGCATAATATCTGACCATAGTGCACTGAAATTGGAAATTAATGGCAAAAGAAATTGTTAAACCTGCATAAATACATGGAAATTAAATAATAGACTTTTGAAAAAACACTGGGCTACAGATAAAATTAAAGGAGAAATAAAAGCAATACCTGCAAATTCAATGAAAATATAGAAACAACATAATGTAATCTGTGGGATGCAATGAAAGCAGTCTTAAGAGGAAAATATATAGCAATAAACTGTCATATTAAGGAAACAGAACGAGCACAAATAAACAACCTAATGCTCCATCTCAAGCTTCTAGAAAAATGAAGAGCAAGCTAAACCCAAAGCTCATAGAAGAAAGGAAATTGTAATGGTTAGAGCAGAAATCAGTGCAATTGAAGCTAAAAAACAATACAAAAAATTTGTGATTCAAAAAGCTGGTTTTTGAGAGAATAAACAAAATTGACAAACCCCTAGATAACCTTATCAAGAGAAAGGAAGAAAAAACCCAAATTCATGGAATAAGAACAGAAAAGGGAAAAATTACTACAGATCCCATGGAAATTCAAAAGATCATGAATACCTACTCTGAAAATCACTACTCACATAGAGTGGAAAAATAGAGGAAAAAGACAGATTTTAGAAACATATGAACTACCAAAACTCTACCAAGAATATACAGCAATTTTGAATAACCCAATTTCAGCTATTGAAATTGAAAATGTAATTACAAATCTACCAACAAAGAAAAGCCCAGGTTCTGATGGATTCACAGCTGAATTCTACAAGAAATTTAGAGAAGATTTGGTGCCAGTACTTCTTAAACTCTTCAATGAAATTGAGAAAAAAGCAATCATCCTTAATCATTCCTGGAGGCAAGCATTACTCTGATACAAAAATCAGAGAATAATCCAAGCAAAAAAGATAACTATGGGCCAATCTCACTAATGAACATTGATGCAAAGATTCTCAACAAAATAATGGCAAATATAATGCAGCAAATCATCAAGAAGATTATATATCATGACCAAGTGGATTTCATTCCTGGAATGCAGGGATGGTTTAACATATGCAAATCAAGAAATGTAATACACCACGTCAACAGAGCCAAAAACAAAAACCACATGGTCATCTCAATAGATGCAGAAAAAGCTTTTGACAAAGTCCAACACATGTTCATGATAAAAACCCTTCAGAAACTCAGAATACACGGCATCTACCTCAACCTTATAAAGGCCATCTATGACAAACCAACAGCCAACATTATACTAAATGGACAAAAACTGAAAGCTTTCACTTTAAAATCAGGAACAAGGCAAGGATGTCCACTATCACCACTCCTTTTCAACATAGTTCTGGAAACACTAGCCAGGGAAACCAGACAAGAGAGAGATATAAGAGGATAAAGATAGGAAAGGAAGAAGTTAAATTATCACTATTTGTTGATGACATGATACTCTATATAAAAGACCCAAAAAACTCCATTAAAAGACTGCTAGAGCTAATAAACAAGTTCAGCAGTGTAGCTGGATACAAAGTCAACGCTCAGAATCCAATAGCATTCCTGTACATAAACAAAAAACTCACTGAGAGAGAAATTATGGAAAATATCCCTTTACAATAACTTGTAAAAAATTAAATACTTAGGAATCAACCTAACTAAAAATGTAAAAGACCTATATGCTGAAAATTTTACTACTCTGAAAAAGGAAATTGAATAGGATATTACAAAATGGAAGGACATGCCCTGCTCTTCGTTTGGAAGAACCAACACTTTGAAAATGGCTATACCCCCAAAAGTTTTATACAGATTTAACACACTCCCAATCAAAATACCATTGGCATACCTCACAGATCTAGAGAACACACTAATGAAAGTCATTTGGAAACAGAAGAAACCTAGAATAGCAAAAGCAATCCTATGCCACAAAAGCAAGGCAGGAGGCATCTCAATTTCTGACTTTAAACAGTATTATAAAGCCACAGTGATAAAATCAGCATGGTACTGGCAAAGAAATAGATCTGAGGATCAATGGAACATATTAGAAGATGCAAGCACAACTACAAAGACATTCAGCCACCTAATATTTGACAAAGGGGCTAAATATGTCCACCTGATGAAGGATAGTCTCTATAATAAATGGTGTTGGAAAAATTGGCTCTCTACATGCCGAAGACTGAAACTAGATTCATGCATATCACCATGCACAAAACTAAAGTCTAAATGGATCAAAGACCTCAATATTAAAACAGAAACTAAATCTACTGGAAGACAAGGTAGGTATAAGTCTTGGAGACATAGGGGTAGGCAGAGAATTCATGAACCAAATGCAAACTGCACGCGAAACACTTCAAAGAATCAACAAATGGGATCTCACATTATTGAAAAGTTTCTGCACTTCAAAGGAAATCACCAACAGAGTGAAAAGAAAACCAACAGAGTGGGAAAAAATTTTAACCAGCAACCCCTCAGACAAAGGACATGTCTCCAGAATATATACAGAACTGAAAAGCATCAAACCCCCCTAATTCAAAGACCCTCTCCAAAAATGGGCATCTGAAATGAACACACAGTTCTCAGAGAAAAATATACAAATGGCAAATAAATACATGCAGAAATGTTCACCATCACTGGTCATTGGAGGAATGCAAATTAAAACAGCATTGAAATTCCACCTTACTCCGTAAAGTATAGCTGCCATGAAGAAATCAACTGATAACAAATGTTGACGAGGCTGCAAGGAAAGAGGAACACTGCTCTACTGTTGGTGGGCATGTAGACTGGTGCAACCATTATGGAAATCCATATGGAGAATTCTCAGAAGACTAGGATTGGTAGCCCCATTTAATCCAGCTATCCCCCTCCTGGGTATTTTCCCCAAAGAACTAAAAAGCTTATATCACAGTGATATATGTGCAACCATGTTCAAGCCGCACAATGTGTGATAGCTAAATCCTGGAAACAACCAAGATGACCATCTACTGCAGATTGGATGAAAAAGATGTGGCATTTTTATACAATGGAATATTACTCAGCTATAAAAAAGGATGACCTTGAGGCCTTCATAGGCAAATGGAGACAACTTGAGACTATCCTCATTAGTGAAATAAATAAGAATCATATTTATAAATATCATATTGTGTCTCTAGTGTAAAAAGTAAATAAGAACTACAAGAGTAATAAAACCCAAAATGTGTAATTGCTATTGTAAAAAAGAGAGGAAAAGAAAGTGCTCTAAGGGATATAACTGCATGTATGTTTGAGTGTGTAAAGTAGATGACCATATTGCTGAATCTTTGTTGGTCTTTGAGCATAACTTTTTGTATTCTGACTGTTTGAATATTTACTATGTGCCCTTTAACTTTGTAACTTGAACAACTACATGAAGGATGACAGTACATAATTTATAAATTACTGATTTCTTAGTGAGGCTTTTTCTCATTCTCCTTTTTCTTTCTTTTTTTTAGAATTATGTTTTGTTGCTACCCTTTTTTCTGTTTTAATTTTTCTTCTCTTTAAAATTTTAAAAATGTATAATTGCTATTGTAAAAAAAGAGGAAATAGGAAGCACTATAAAAGATATAGCTGCATGTATGTTTAGGTGTGTGGGATTGATGACCATATTTCTAGGTTCTTGTTGGATTGTTGAACAGATCTGTTTGCACTCTCACTGCTTTAGTGTCCACTTTGTGTGCTTTGATTCTGTAACTTGAATAACTATTTCTAATAGAACAATATGTAATGTATCAACTAATGATTTCTTACTGTTTATCTACTTTTCTTGAAATTCTGTAATATTTCTACCTTTTTCCTGCTTTTTTCTCTTTAAATAAAAATGTGTAATTGTTATTATAAAAAAGAGAATTAGGAAGTGTATAAATATATAACTGCATGTATATTTATGTGTGCAGGATTGATACCCATATTTTTTAGTTCTTCTTTGCTTGTTGAACAGATCTCTTTGCAGTCTCATTGTTTGAGTGTCCATTTTGTGTACTTATTTTTTAAGTTGAACAACTATTTCTAAAAGAGCAATATGTAATTTATCAACTAGTGATTTCTTACTGTTTATGTCTTTTTTGAAATTCTGTGATATTTTTCTCCTTTTTCTGTTTTATCCCTTTAAATAACAAATTAAAACAATAAAAGAGAAAAATCTGTGGATTTTCCTTCTATAGTGATATGGAACGCTTTCAAAGACAAGAGAATAATTTCAAAGACAAGGGAATAACATGGAATTATTCCAAAAAAGGGTATTAAATAAAGCAAGGTATAGGACAATGTATTGAATTATGTACATACATATATATTTACTTGAATAGACATTAATTCTTGTGAAATATTCAAGAAATTGATATAAATAGCTGTTTTTATATAGGGAAAGTAAAGAAACATAGTAAACAGAATACATTTCATTGGTATTGTGGATTGAACTTAGGCCCTTTTTCCTGAGCTGCATTCCCAGCCCTTTTTATAGTTTATACTGGCTGGTTCTCCCTGAGTAACTAAGTTGTTCATTCTGATCTTGAACTTGCTAACTACTGCCTCAGACTCCCAGAATTCTGGAATTACAGGAGTGCACATCCATGGTCAGCCCACATGAGTTTTTATGTGTCTACTTATGTATGCTTGTCAGTCTTAACAACTTTTGGCTCCAAAATTGAAGAAAAGCTATAAATTTCTTTTCTATAGGACCTTATCATGCTCTGGAGCTCACTTTCTCACAATGGTAATGAAAAAAATTTCTTTTGAAATCAAACTCCACTTACCAGAATTTCCCTTTTGCTCACTAAGTTTAGGTCATATTATATCCCTCAGTCATCTTAATTTTTCTATTTTATTAAATAAAGCTGCCATCAATAGAACACACTTTTGTTTTTAAAATTGTCATTTTAAATTAATTTAATTACAAGTGAAAATATATATGTGTGTGTATTCCATACAATATGTATTTCAACATGTCACACACACACAAACACACATTGTGGAACGATTCTTTGAATATAACTAAAATATTCATTGCCTCACTTGCTTATTTTTGGGGGTGAGAACATATAAAATCTTTCCACTTAGGGCTTTTCAAAATACAATACTTTTTTATAGTCACAATTTTGGTACCAGGAATTGAACTAGCGACCTCACCTTTGCCAAGCAGGCACTTATGACGCTGTGCTAAACCCCCAGCTATAGTTACAATTTTGTACAACAGATCTTTTGACTTTATTCTTCTTGTGTAACTGATATTTTGTACTTTTGGTCAGTATCTCCCTACACTTTCCATTTCCCAGCCATTGGTAACTACTATCTCATTTTTATACTTCTATGAATTCATTTTGATTTTAATTTAGTGTATGGTAACAGGTAAGATTTTGAGTTCAAACTTTAGCATGTGGGCAACCAGTAATATTTTAGATTCCACATCTAAGTGAGATCATACAGTATTCATTTTTCTGTTCCTGACTTATTTCATTTGCCATAATGTCCTCCAGTTTCTCTTCAAATTATGTGAACTGTTTTTTTAAAATAAGGTTGAATCATATTTCATTATATATATATATATAATATATATATATTATATATATATATATATATATATATATACATATGTATTACACAATATCTTTATTCATTCCTCTGTTAATGGACACTTGGGTCGAGCCCCCGTCATGGCCATTGCTAACAATGTTACAATGAACAAGAGATTGCAGATGTCTTTTCAAGTTAATGATTTAACTTACTAGAACCTATACCCAGTAGTGTGATTACTGGTTCATATGACATTTCTACTGTTAATACTTTCAGGAACTTATGTACTGTTTTCCAAGTGGTTATACTAACTTTCATCCCCATCAAAAGTAGGCAAGTTTCCCCTTGCCTCATCTTCTACAGCTATTGTCTTGATTTTTTTTGATAATAGCCATTTCATCAAATGTGAAATTATATATCATTAGGCTTTTGGATTTCTATTTCTAATGATTAGTAAAGAGGAACATTTTCTATATACTTATTCAGAAGTAGGATGTGTTTTGAGAAGTGTCTTTTCACTTTTTGTTCATTTCATAATTGGGTAAACTTTCTTTTGCTATTGAATTGTATGTGTTCATTATATATTGTTATGGATTAAAAACTGGTGGTCAACTTAACACCAACTGGATTACATCAGCAGGCACTGAGCATAAGTGTTTCACCTGAGGAAGGTTGCCAACATAAATGGAAATGTGGAGAAGGAGAAGCTATCACATTATCACATTAATGTGTTGAGTCATTAGTGTATTGAGGCATTGTGGGTTCTCCTACATGTTGCTATTTGAGCCTTGGTTCTCCTGAAGAAGCTCTGGTCCTCACATCAAGCATTGCTTCCTGACTCCGGAGAGGAAGATGTGTGCTGTTTGGTCTCCAGGATGTACTCGTCACACTGGCTTCCTGGCATGTACTTGACAGTGCTTATCTTTGGAAGAGCTCGGGGCCTCTGTGTTGCAGAGGATGGCTGTGGTGCTTATTAGGACATCCATGGACTTTGTTGTAAGTGTGACTTCTCGGTTCTGGCATAGAGCCCTCAACGTATCAGCACAGCTCCTTCACCCTGCTGGCATAGACTTCCTAGCTTCTACCACTGAACTTTGGGCCTTCCAAGCACAGATCCATAAGAGACTGGCGTGAGTCCTTCTTGTGGGCTCTAGATCTCTAGTTGGACTCCTGGGAGGCATTGTCGTGAGCACTGGGTCTTCATTTGGACTCGTGTGGGACATTGCTGTGGGATTTGGGCCCTTGGCTAAACATTCTATGTCTTTAGTGATGTGGATAGATATCCTGCATTTTCTTGTGTTAACTCTGTGTGACCCTTCCTAAAATAGTATTATAAACCCCATGTCCTGACTTTCATTGTTCTCTGTATAACCCCTGACTACAATATATATTTTGGATGCTACTTCCTTATCACCTATATTGTATATAAATAAGTCTCCCACTAGCAGAGATTGACATTTTATTCTGTTGTTTCTTTGGTTGTGCAGTAGTTTTTTTTTTTTAGTTTGATATAATCTTACCTGTATATTTTTGTTTGTGTTGCCATTGCTTTAAGGATTATATCTATAACCATCATTGCTCAAACAAATGTCATGGAGTTTTGCCCCTGTTTTCTTCTAGCAGTTTTAGCATTTCAGGTTTACTTCTTAAGCACTTAATTTGAGTTGACTTTTACTATGGAGTGATATAAAGATATAATTTCATTTTTTAAATATGAGTATTCAGGGTTTTTTAGATTCATGTTATTTACTATATTAACAACATAAACGATAGAAACTTATGTTTATCTTGATGGATACTGAAATATTTTTAAAATTTAATGTTTATTCATGATGGAAATCATAAACATTTAGCAAATCAGGAATAAAAGGTAACTCTTAAATTCCATAAGAACATGCACAAATATCTGCAGTAAATATTATGCTCAATGATAAAATATTGAAACTTTTGCCTCTAAGGTTAGCAAGAACGATAGTTGCTCTGAGCAGCTCTATTCAGTATTGAAGTAGAGCACATCAACACATCAGTAAAATGGTAAAAGGAAATAAAAAAGACACATGAACAGAAAAAAAATTAAAGAAGAAAAATAAACATTTTATTATTTATAGATGACATAACTATGCACGTAGAGAATCTTAAAGCATCTACAAAGTATAAGAAATACGTGAACTCAAGAAAATAGCTACAGATAAAGTCAGTATAAATCTATACACTGCATTGCTATGTGCTAGTAACAATCAATTATAAATGTAGTAAAATGGATAATTAAAAATAGAAAAATTGGGGCTGGAACTTTAGCTTATCAGTGTAAGTGCCTGCCTGACAAGTGCGAGGTAATGAGTTGTATCCCTGGCACTAAATAAATAAATAAGTAAAACAAAATAAAATAAAAAATAAATACTTAGGAATAATGTAATAAATGGTGATTATGAACTTTATATATAAATATTGAAGATTGAATATTGAGGGTTTTTCTCTATGAATATTGAGATTATTGAAGGCCTACATAAATGGAAACATATGCTATATCCTTAGATGGTAAATGGTACCAATTGATCTATAGATTCAGTGCAATTCCACCATCCCACTGTAATTCCTTTTTCTCTCTATTTCTCCCTGTCTCTTTCTCTGTGCCTCTGTATATGTGTAACCGACATATTTATGAAATTTCTTGTTTTAATGTTTTCATTAGTACATATCTTCAGTACATATTAATCACATTCTGGGGAGATAGGCACACAATGCATCCCATTTCTTCTCACTTTGCACTCCCCTCCTATTACTCTTCCTAGCCCTTGTCTCCCAGTCCTCCTCCAACCCAGAGAGGAGCTATCTCCTCATTTCCTATCATTCATTCTCCTCTTTCCTTCTTAAATTATTTATGCTTTGAGTTTCTCACTCAAGAGAAACCATATGACATCCAAGATTGTGTATCTGATTTACCCCACCCAAACCATGTTCTCAAAGTCGTCCCCTCTCAAAATGACAGAAGTCCATATTTCCTCACAAGAGTAGCATTATACTGTGTATAAATGTCAGACTTCTGCATCCATTCATCCTCCAAGGAACACATAGGTCTGCTCCAAGAGCTATCTGCTATGAACTGTGGCCCTACAAACTGGGCATGTGTCAATCACTGTAACATGACATCTCTGGCTCTCTAAAGAAGAAGATATACAGAAGAGAAATACCTGGAATGAATGGAATTTTTAATTTTAGGTTTTTTGAGGAATCTCTGAATTGATTTTCATACAGGTTGTACTAGTTTATATTCCCAGCAACAATAGAGAAGCATTCTTTTCACTGTAGCCTCACCAGCATTTATTATTTAATTTAAGAATAGTAATTCTTTCTGAAGTAAGGTAAAAATCTCATCGTTGTTTTAATATGCATTTTTCTGATGGCCAGTGATGTTGAACATTTTGTCATGAATTTATTAGCCATTTGTACTTCTGAGAAGGATCTATTCATTTCTGAGTAGGATCTGCCCAATTTTTGATTGGATCATTTATCTTGGGGGAGTCTATTTTTAGTTTTATATATTCCACATATTAGTACTCTGTCCAAGGAGTAACTGGCAATTTTTTTCCAATTCTGTAGGTAGTCTCTTTATGCTGTTGGTTATTTCCTTTGCTGTGCATGGATATCTAGTTTTTGAAATACAGTTATCAAGTCTACTGTCTTTCTCCATCGTTCTTAGAAATTTTGTCAAATACCAGTTGAATACAAATGTGTGGAGTTAATATTTCCAGGCTGTCTATTCCATTCCTTTAGTCTTAGTGTCTGTTTCTATGCCTCAACTATGCTTCCTTGCTTAATATAGTGTTATAGTGTGTATTAAAATCTGGTAGTAGAATACCTACCACTTTGCTCTTTTTGCTCAAGATTGCTTAGGCTACTTGAGGTCTTAAATTTAAGAATAAATTTGTGGTATAATATATGGTCTGTCCTGGAGAATGTTGAGTGTACACTTGAGAAGAATGTGTATACAGCTTATGTTGTATGCAAGGTTCTGTAGATGTCTTCTAGGTCCTTTTGTTTTAGGGTGCATTTTAACTCTGTCATTTCCTTGTTGACTTACTGTGTGAGTACTCTGTACATTATTGGAAATGGTGTGTTAAAATCCCTATTTATCATTGTATTTTGTTCTCTCTTTAGATCTATTAATAGTCATATCTTTAAGTGCTTTGGCTGGGTGCATACCTACTTATAATTTTATAGCCTGTTGAACTGACCTTTTATACTATATAATGGCCTTGTTTGTCACATTATAATTTTTGATGTAAAGTCTGTTTTTCTTGAGAAAACTTTACCTACTCTTGTTCTATTTGGTTTCATTTGCATCACACATCTTATCATATTCCTTCACTTTCAATCTTAGTTTCCTTTAGTCTAAACTGAATATCATGTAAGGTAGCATAAATAGGGTCTTGTTTCTCTGTTTATTTGTTTTATCCTTTCAGTTACTCTATGTATTTTAATTGGAGGGTTTTTCTCATTTATGTACAGAGTGAATATTGATAGGTAAAGATCTGATATTGCTATTTTCTTCATTGTTTTTGGGTTCTTTTGTAGATCCTTTGTTATAATTTTCTTCCTTTGTGGTTTGTTTGCTTTCTGTAGCATCATACTTTCAATCTTTTGTTTTTATTTTTTATTTTGATTTTTATTTATTCATTTATTTTTTTGGTACTGGGGATCAAACTCACAACCTCGTGCTTGCCAGGCAGGCACTTAAGCCACTGAACTAAATCCCCAACCAGGTTTTTATTTTTTATGAGTCTGTTTTAAGCTTCTGCTTGTGTTTACTCTGAGGCATCTCATAACTGGTCAATTTAAACTGATAAGAACTTAACTTTGAATCTATAAAAAAACTGTATAATTTTTTTTTGATACTGGGGATTGAACTCACTACTGCACGCTTGCAAGGCAGGCACTTATGCTGCTGAACTAAATCCCCAGCCAAAATTTCTATACTTTTGTTCCATCATCTATTTTATATTTTTATGTCACAATGTACACGTTCTTATAGTGTATATTCCTTAAAACATTACCTTAAGTATTATTTTTATACTTTTGTTTTTCATCTTAATTATAAATATGTATTAGGATAGATAGATAGATATAGATATAGATACAGATATAGATATAGTATTAGGACTTTCCAAATTTGACAGTGTCCTTACTTTTGATGGAGACTATGAACAGATCATCTGTTTTGGTCTAATAAAACCTGTACTGCTGGTGCTGATCTTGTGACTGGGTCAGCAGGTGAATATGCCTTGAGCCTAGGTCTCATGGTGGGATCTGAAGCTTAGAGCCACTAGGGGAGACTTGTGTATTTGTTCTGTGAACCATAAGTCCAGGCCTGGAATCTGTATCTGCATGGCCCAACCAGAAGCCTAGGTACAGGAGCTGCTGGTGAGGTCTACAGTCCAGGCCAGGTGCTAATATGGGCTTGTTGCTTGGGTCCAGTGGGATGTGTTTCTGGAGCCTGACTGCAATGGGACTAACTCGGAACTAGGCTGGACACGGTGCCTGTGTCTCTAGGGTGGACCTTTGTTTTGCATTTACACATGGGGAAACAGAACTTCTGACTATGGGAGCCAGGAGTGCACTATTCTCTAATGGAACAGCCTACATCTTGAATCTACTGAAGTGTAGGACCTCAGGGCCAGCTTATAAAGTTTAATAGATTAGAACCTTGTCTATATGTGCAAATCTCATGCCTTCTACAGACCTGGCATTCAGTCACCCTGAAGCTCTCAGTGTGTGTAGAGCGACCAGGATTTAGGGTTTTCTGAAACCTAGAGATTAGAGGCTATAGCTCCAAAATCACCATGAAGATTGGGCCTGGAGGGCTAGCCTGATGAGCAGCAGTCTGTGGGCTGGTTTTGTGGTAGGGTGATCCTGAAGTCTAGGGCTATGGGAACTTCCAAGTGTTTAGGGCTTTTGGAGCCTAGAGGTACTAGAGTTAACATCGTAATGAGGTAGCTACAAAGAATGAACATATCAGGCAGGCTTGAAAACTGGTTTTTGGCACAGCACTGGGATAGACCTGAAGCCTAAAGCCACTTGGACAGTGCTAACACTGAGGACAATCTAAAGCCTAGGGCCACTGATATGGATCTTGCAATGGGGAAGGCCTGGAAGTTTAGCCTTCGGGAACCAGGCTGGATTCTATAGCCGGGACGGCAAACTTTGTGCTGAGTTTTATCCAGTTTTAAGTTCCAAGGCAAGATCCTAAGCTCACTTCCCATTTTTTTCTCTACAAGAGGAGGCTATCACAGTTCAAACTGTGTAGCCTGGAGTCGGTATAATGGTGGATTAATATAAAAGTGTTCTTTCTACCCTCTTCAATGAGTCTTTTACTTTTTTCTGTGCTATAATTGCTGACCTGGTTTTCTTAGCTTTTAGAAAGGTATCTTTTTGCATGTGAAACACAGTTATTCAAATTGATGTTTCTATGGGGGTATGAGCAGTGGAGTATCGTATTCCACCATTTGCTCCCAATATACTACCTTCTTATCATTGTAAAATGCATCTCATTTTTCTATCTTATAAATAGAATCTACTAAATATGGAAATACTTGTGTCATATGTTAATTTTTTTTATTTTAAAACAGAAAAGAACAAAAATAATAATTCAGAATTTCAAAAAAATAGACTAACAGTGGTTAATATATTGTGTATTTCTATCTACAAAGTAGTTGTTCATATAGTCATGAAAAAGAGTCAAACAATGAAAACACATACCATTCTTTTTGATGAACTAATAGAGATTAATAGTATAATTATCTAGCTTGTTTGTATGTGTGTGTGTGTGTGTATATATATATATATATATATATATATAATCTTTTTCTTTTCTATTAATGCTTTTATAACAATGCAAATGACAAGACTGTAAACGGATTGTTAACAAGGTCCTGGGAGTTCACAAGGAGATGAGAAGGGCCATCTATTCAGATTGAGTGGAAGGCAATAATGGAGGCTAAATTCGCCTAAGGATTCCCCTGTTTGTCATGGTGATGGGAAGGTGGTAACCTGGGAGGAGGCTGTGTAATGTTACAATGGGAGCAGATTCTGCTCCAATATAAACCATTTTCAAATTAGAGACTTTGGAGCCAAGCAGCAGACTAGATTACACTCATTGGAAAATAGGAAAAAATGAAGTAAATAAAGCTTTTCTAGTCTTGCCAGACAAAAAGTGTATGACTTCTTGAAAATATAGGACCACTGAGGGGTCATGGCTATTGAATATGAGACATTATACAAGTAATAGGTAAGAAAACGGGACTAGCTCACTTGAAGAATTTCTTACTTTTCAAACATCTGTGATAATATGTAATCAATGCTGATAAAGTGTACATAGCAAGAATATGAAATTCTGAAATATTTTTATTTGAACACAGAATATTAACAGGCTAGTCTCATACATACCCAGTTCTAATGTTAGAGTAGTGAAATTTTATAAATATAATAACACATTTTTATGATTTTCAAACTATGTTCTTTCTGTGTAGATGATTATTCTTTATGCCACAGTATATATTTTTGCTTAGAAATTAACCTTTTTCATTGTAATTGAGAAAAAACTCAACTCTTACATAAAGTTGTTTGCCATTGGATCAAGCCCACCTTAAAAAGTTGCTTTAGGAAATCACAAGTGTAATATCTTAATATCCTTTGGATGGCAGAGGATAATTATTAATATATTAAAGTAATTTTTCATGAACAAATATAAGTAATATTGGTGTGCTCAAAGTGTAATTTGTCGGTTCTTTATTTGTTAGACTCATGAAAATGCAAATGCTGCTGCCTGCTTTAATATTCTGGAAGAATAGTATTCTGGTTATTTTTAGAATTAGAATTACTGGTGGATATCTAAACTGGTGCGATCACTGTGGAAACTGATATTCTTCCAAAAACTAAAAATCAAAATATACTTCTATACCTATTTTGAGGGATGTACCCCAAAGAGCTGAATTCATAATACAACAGTGATGCATGCATATCCATGTTTACATCATCATAATTCATAAAAACTAAGGTAAGGAAATGTTGTCTATTATGCCCAACAATAGATGAAAGGATAAAGAAAATGTGATATATCTATATTTATGATAGATAGATAGATATAGATATATATGCCATATAGAAAGATGAATTAGGGTCATTTGTAGAAAATGAATTGATCTTGAGACAACTGTGCTAAGGCAAATAAATCACATGGATATTAAATATCTCATGGTTTCTCTTATAAGAGAAACTAAAATTGTAAATAATTTAAACAACTAAATAAAGGAGATATGGTCAGAAGCATAACGAAAGGATGGGAAGGGGATCTGTGGGAAGGAGGAGGGGAAGGTGGAGAAGGGGAGCAATAAGCTGAATGTTATTGTTATGAATCATAAGCATTCTAATCTTAAAAAATTAAAATACTGTTTTATTTTAGAATAGATGAATAAATTTAAATGATCTATTTTATAACATGTTGACTTTGATAACAAACGATGTGTGATTTACTTAAAAATTGCCGAAGGAAGTAGGTTGAAGTGTTCTCATACCAAAAAATATACAAGATGCAGTATGCCTTATTTAGCATTACTTAACCTTTTCATAATACATATATATCTAAAGATACATGTTAGAAAATTTTATTTATTAATTAAAAATCATAAAGGATTTTTAAAACCCTTGGATAGAAAATTCATCCAACTCTGATTATATATATATATATATATATATATATATATATATATATATAATGTGTGTGTATGTGTTTGCAAATATAAGCTGTATAAAATACAGAAACAATACATATTTTCCTACATTATAGGAAAATCTCAGTTGCTGTGCACATATTTTCTTTTTTTAATGTTTTGTATTTTTATGGTTATTTTTTATCAGTCCATATTTACCATCCATTATGACCACATTTATCATGGGAAATGTGTACCTACATACATATAATAAATCTTAATTCTCCTTTATTTCCCATTCTTTCCCTCACTTCACCCCTCCTCCCCTTGCCAATTACAAAATCTTTTTTTCACTTTTTTCTTCCATTCTCTCTTTTTTATTAAATATGTTTTCATTTCTTCCACTCCCCTATCCTTCCTTCATTTCCTTTCCCATTTAAACAAGCTTTGGAACATCACTTGAAACACAAAAATATATGAAAATGACAAGACAAAAGACCAAAATGCAATCTCAAACCTCCAGCCCATCCCAAGAAACCCTAGGAGCCATGTACATAGAAGAAAATATAAGCCATGCACCTGAAATACCTGAAATGATATCAATTGAAACAAAGAAGCAACTCTAGAAAGCTATAAAGGAACTCAAATAAGAAATAATCTTCCAGGTAAAAGAAGAAATAATAAAAATGGTGAAAGAAATACTGAACACATCTAAAGAAGACACAGTTAAAAAATTAGAGGAACAAAGCAAAAAGATAGAATCCTTCAATGAACACTATAAGAAAAAAACAGAATGCGTGAAGTGGATTCAAAGAGATAAAAAAAACTCTATTGAAAGTTTCCAAAACCACCTCAATGAAAGTGAAGACAGAATTTCAGACCTCACAGATAAGGTAGCAGGAACAGGAAAGAAAAGATCTTCTAAAAATAACATGGAATCAGGAAATAACAATTAAATGGCTATAAGATGATGCAAAGAAAAACAACATAAGATTAATAGGGATAAATCAAAAAGAAGAGGACAACAAAAATGGTTTCAAGAGGCTATTTAAAGAAGTAATAGTTGAAAATTTCCCATACATGAGAATGGAAACTGACATATGGATTAGTGAAGCATATAGAACTTCAAATAGCCTTAACCAAAATAAAACTACACCCGGACATGTAATAATCAACACCCCAGAAATCCAACATAAGAACAGAATATTAAAAGCTGTTAGAGAGAAAAGACAGATCACCTATAAAGGAAAACCTAGCAGAATCACAGCAGACTTCTCAACACAAACAATGAAGTCAAGAAAAGCATGGAGTGAAATATTTCAGACCCTACAGGAAAATGACTTCCAACAGACTGATGTACCCTGAAAAACTGTCCTTCAAAATGGAAGGAGAAATAAGATAATTCCATGACAAAGAACAGCTGAAGAACTTCATGGTCACCACACCAACCCTACCAAGAATGCTGAAAGACACTCTAGATACACATAAGAAAAATCCATTAAGCAAGGCAGACAATTAAACAGAATGGAAAGGTAAAGATACAACATCAGAAAGATAACATGTCAACAATAAACCAATATATGACAGTCATAACCATTAATGTAAATGGCCTCAATTCACCAATCTAAAGAAACAGACTGGCAAAATGGATCCAGAAACAACATCTAACCCTAGGCTATTTACAGCAAATCCATCTAACCCAAAAGGAAACTCATAGACTGAAAATCAAAGGATGGAAAAGAATACTTCATGCAACAGGAACTCTCCAAAAAAGTGGGGGTACCAAATCTGTTTGCAGACAATTTGAGCTTCAAACCAAGAATGATCCAAAGAGTTAATGAAGGTCACTAAATACTAGTTAAGGGAAAACATTAAGAGGAAGAAATAACAATCTTAAATATAAATGCACCAAATTCCAGAGCACCGAGCTATACAAAGCAAGTATTAACAGAAATGAAAAATCAAATAAGCAATAATACAATTACAACAAGAGACCTTAACAAGCCATTGACAAAGGGACAGATCAACTAGACAGAAAATCAGCAAAAAGTAACAGAACTGAACCACACCTGTGAACAAATGGACTTGATAGACATGTACAGGGTGTTCCATTCAACAACATCTGAATATACATTCTTCTTAGCCGTACATGGGACATTCTCTAAAATGGACCATATACTAGCCCACAGAATGTATTTAAGTAAAAGCAAAATAATTGAAAATTATCCCATGCATGTTATCAGATCATAGCTCCATGAAACTAGAAATTAATGATTAAAGAAACTGCAAAAACCCCCAAAACACATGGAAATTGAATACTACACTCTTGAGCAATCAGTGGGTAACAGAGAAAAATTAAAGAAGGAATAAAAAAATATCTACAAGCAAGTGAAAATACAAATACAACTTCCCAGAATCAGTGGGATGCAATGAAAGCAGTCCTCAGAGGAAAATTTATTGCACTGAGTTGCCACATTAGGAAAACAGAATGAACACAAATAAACAACTTGATACTACTCCTCAAACATCTAGAAAAAGAAGAGCAAGCCAAGCCCAAATCCAAAATAAGGGAGGAAATTATAAAGATCAGAGCAGAAATTAATACAATAAATACTAAGAAAACAATACAAAGAATCAATGAATCAAAGAGTTGGTTCGTTGATAGAATGTATAAAATTGATAATCCCTAGCCAAACTTATGTTAAAAAGGAAAGAAAAAACTCAAATTCATGCAATAAGGAATGAAAAATGTGAAATCACTACAGACTCTATGGAAATAAGAAATATCATCAACATCCGTTTCAAAAACCTGTACTCTCATAGGTTTGATAACACAGAAGAAATGGACAGATTCCTAGAAATATATGAACTACCAAAGCTAGGTCAAGAAGATGTAAAACTGCTGAATTACCCAATTTCTATTAATGAAATTGAAAATGTAATTAAGTCCTTACCAACAAAGAAGAGCCCAGTCTCAGAAGGATTCACTGCACAATTCTGCAAGAAATACAATGAAGACTTAATGCTGGCACTACTCAAACTCTTCAATGAAATTGAAAGGGAAGCAGCTCTTCTTAAGTCATTCCTGGAAGCATATATTACTCTAGTACCAAAACCTCAGAAAGACCCAACTAAAAAAGAGAACTACAGGCCAATCTCCCTAATGAATATAGAAGCAAAAATTCTCAATATAATATTGGCAAATTTATATGCAGCAAATCATCAAGAAGATTATACACCACCAGCAAGTGGGATCCATCCAAGACATGAGTGATGGTTCAACAGACGCAAATCAATAAATGTAATCTACCATATCAATAGAGCCAAAGGTAAGAATCACATGATCATTTCTATAGATGCAGGAAAAGCTTTTGATAAGGCCCAACACTCATTCATGATAAGAACCTTATGGAGAATTGGAATAGGTGGTCTTTACATCAATATGATAAAGACCATATATGACAAACCAACAGCCAGCATTATATTAAATCACCAAAAACTGAAAGCCTTTACCTTAAAATCAGGCACAAGGATGACTCTTAACATTGCTCCTGTTCAACATAGTACTTGAAATGCTAGGAAAAGCAATTAGACAAAAGGGAGAAATGAAATGAGTAAAGATAGGAAAAGAAGTTAAATTATAATTACTTTCAGATGACAAGATACTCTACATAGAAGACCCCCAAAACTCCTTTGAAAGACTCCTAGATATAATAAATAAATTCAGCAATGTAGATGGATACAAAGTCAATACTCAAAAATTAATACCATTCCTATACACTAACAAGAAAATCACTGAGAGTGAAATAAGAGAAGCCACACCCTTCATGCTAGCATCCAAAAAAAAGAAATACTTAAGAATTAATCTAATGAAAGATGTAAAAGAGCTATACAGGGAAAATTATAATACCTTGAAAAAAGAAATTGAGGAGGAGCTCAGAGAATAGAAAGACATCCACTTGTTCATGGATAGGAAGAATAAATACTGTGAAAATGGGCATTCTCCCAAAGTTCTTATACAGATTCAATGCAATCCCAATGAAAATATCACTAAACATACCTCATAGATCTAGAGAAATCACTCCTAAAATTCATCTGGAACCAGAAGAGACCTAACATAACAAAGGCATTTCTAAGCAGCAATGGCAAGGCAGGAGTCATCACAAACCCAGTAAACAAAGCTATTGTAATAAAATCAACATGGTACTGGAATAAAAACAGATCTGAAGATCAATGGAATAGATTAGAATATACAATTACAACTACAAACACACTCAAACACTTAATCTTTGATAAAGGGGCCAAACATGTTCACTGGAAAAACAATAGTCTCTTTAATAAGTGGTGCTGGAAAAACAGGCTATCCATATCCTGAAAACTAAAACTAGACCCATGCCTATCACCATGTACTAAACTAAAATCTAAATGGATCAAAGATCTAAGTATTAAAACAGAAACACTAAAACTGTTGGAAGTTAAAATAGGTAAAAATCTTGAAGACATATGTGTAGATACAGAATTCATTAACAAGAATCAAACTGCATGGGAAATATTTCCCAGAATCAATAACTGGGTTTATGTCTTATTAAAATGTTCATGCATGTCGAAAGTAATCTCTAGCATAGTGAAATGAAAACCCACAAACTGGGAAAAAATCTTAGGGAGCTGTCCCTCAGACAAAGGACTTACATTAAGAACTTATAAAGAATTTAAAAAATCAGACCTCCGAAATTCAAAGACCCAATTGAAATATTGGCATCTGAGATGAATACACAGTTCTCAGATGAAGAAATACAAATGGCAAATAAATACATGAAAAAAATGTTCATCATCATGAGTCACTAAAGAAATGCTAATTAAAACCACACTGAGATTCCATCTCACCCCAAAATGAATGGCCAAGATCAAGAAAACTACCAACAACAAATGCTGGAGATGCCGTGGAGAAAAAGGACCTCTTCTGCACTGTTGGTGGGAGTGTAGACTGGTGAAACCACTGTGGAGGTCAGTCTGGAGATTTCTCAAAAAGCTGGGATTGGAGGTCCCATTTGACCCAGCTATTCCACTTCTAGGCATATTCCCAGAAGAACTGAAAACATCATACCACAGTGATATATGTGCACCCATGTTTATAGCAGCACAATTTGTAATAACCAGATCTTGGAAACAACCTAAACGCCCATCAACTGAGAAATGCATAAAAAAGTTGTGGTATTTTTATATAATGGAGTACTACTCAGCTATAAAGAATGATCACATTGAGATATTGATAAATAAATGGATACAACTTGAGACCATACTCATAAGCAAAATAAATCAGTCATATATATATATATATATATATATATATATATATATATATATGCTGTATAGTCTCCCTTGTGTAACAAATGGTAAGAGTACATATGATTTTATGGTAATCATGAGCACCCATTACATTGCTCTGAAGCATTATAATATTTACATTCATTAGTTGGAATGGTTTTATTCTGTTTTGTTTGATTTTATTATGTGTGATGGTATGAACAGCTATTTTGAAGTAAACAGGACATTATGGCAGCCATTGCTGATTTAATATCATCTTGCTTTGAAGTCCTACAGTGCTTTTTTTCTGCTATTATCATTGGTTCTATCATGTTGTGTCTTTTCAATTTTAATATGTGTGATAGTATAAACAAATTTTTATGGAAAATGATATATGATAGTTGCCATTGTTCATTTTCTGTTATTTTATTCAGAATGCCCTATAATACTTTTATTCTCTTGAATGGTTTTATACTGGTTTTTTGTTTGATATTATTATATGTGAAGCTATGCTCAACTATTTCAAAGAAAGAGACATTATGGTAACTATTGTTAATATCCAGTTGTCTTGTTGTGAAGTGTTGTGTCGCTTAAATTGTTCTGTTCTGATCTGCTTTGTTTTGTCCTCTTTTGTTTTATACTTTTTAAAATAAAATTTTAAAAAATGACAAAGCAATTTTCATTCCATCAACTTCATTCAACCTCACTTATGATTGAATACTCATGAAATGTGCTTTTGATGCATAAAAATTACAGTGGTTAGCAGCAAAGTTCTGAAGGGGTAATAAGAATTTGGTAATTCAAAATATAATTAAATCCCTTCTTTTAAAGGCACAGTATACTGAAAATAGTCCTGAGGCATAAGTCCAGTCACTTCAGGCACATGTTCATCCAGGTGGAGATGCAAGTCTCTAGTAGGAGAATCAGAACTCTTAAGAGGATTATTTTGCTCTTGGCCTACAGTTTCAGACTGAAGGTCATGAAAATCCTTTCAAATACCATTCAACTCAGGACTCAGGCTGGAAAAGTAAACCAAGGCTTTGACTCTAACCTCCATTTTGATGCAAGTTTCCTCTGAGTCTGTGGGCTGGAGAGGCCAAGGTGTGGGGCTGTAGTGATGACTCCAGAGGGAAGTGGACCTGATGGGCATCTGCATTCTAATAACTTTGAAGACAATGGGTGCTGAGGAGGATGAAAAGGTGACTTCATTAACACAGCTTCCTGAAGGTGTGCTGCTCTTGTCCTTTGGTTTTTGCTTCGAGGAAAGTTGCCTTTTTAGTGTACCCATCATTCTCTCAATTTTTGATGTGTTTTTATATGTTTTTCATCCTCACTTTTGATATCACAGCTGGCAATATCTTTACCATAGCAGCTACCAAACAAGGCACCATCTTTTCCAAAGCCACTGGCTATTGGTGGTTGTTTTACTACCATGAAATCATTTTTTTTCTGTACATTTATTCAAATTAAAGTATTTCTGGAAGATTTTCATACCAATTTTTTTCTTTATGACTAGTTAATTAATCCACAAGGACCAATTTTCTCTCTGGAATATTATCCCCAAACATCTGGAGAAGCTTCGGTGCTGCATCTATGTGGTTTTTCAAGCTTCGTTTAACCTTTAGAGCCATTTTCCATGGCAGCCGTCTCTGCTCCCTCACCCAGTGCCAGTACAAGTGCTGCACTCATCCCTCCACGTTAACTCCTCATGTGTGTTGGCTCTATTTCACCTAAGATTATGGTCTCCAGAGGCATCCATTTATCTAAAAATGCCTCGAGTCTACCGTTCTTTATGGCAGCATAGTACTCCATTGCATATGAATTCCACATTATCTTCTTTTGTCTGTTGGTGGGCATATGACTGTTTCTAAGATTTAGCTATTATAAATTGTGCTGCTTTAGAGGGTATACATGTATCACTGTACTATGATACTTTTAGCTTTTTGGAGAAGATACCTGAAAGGGAAACAGCTAAGTCAAATGGAATCTCTAGTTTGCTTTTGTTGAGTAGTTACCATACTGCTTTCCATAGTAACTGCACCAATTTACACTTAGTCCAACAATGAAGAGGCATTCCTTTTTCCCTGCAGTATTAGAAGCACTTGTTATTGGACAATTTGTTGATGATAGCCACTTTTTCTGGGGTGAGATGGAATTTCAGTGTTATCTTAACTGTATTTTTTGAACAACCAGTAATATTAAGAATTTTTTCATACATTTACTTGTTGTTTGTAGTTCTTCATATAAGAAATGCCCATAAATTTCAGATACTCATTTCTGGATGGGGTCTTTTAATTTGAAGGAGATCTAAATTTTTTGAGTTCTTTATATGTTCTAGATATTGGTCCTCTGTCTGAGGAGTAGCTAGCAAATTAGTTCTCACTTTGCATGGATTGCCTTTTCACTCTATTGTGTTTTCTTTTATTGTGCAAAAGCTTTTTAATTTCATGTGATACCATCTGTTGGTTCTTTTAATATATCCTATGCAATTAAAGTTTTGTTGATAAAGCCTTTGCACCCAAGTCTTCAGGAATATTCTTATTGTATCTTCCAACAGATTAATGTTTCTGTTTTACTATTTAGAAGTTTGGTCCATTTCTATTTTAGTTTAGTGAACAGTGAGATATAAGGGTCTTGGTTCAATAGTTGAAAACCTACATATGTATTTTCAATAATTAGTACTATATCAATGACTAATATACTATCAATAATTTTGGGTTAATTATATATATTGAAAACATTATTATGACAGTGAGTAAGTGTGCCAATGCCCAAAATTATTAGAGGTGATCTTGAGTAGTTTTTTCATGACGCTACAAAATACATATCATTTAGGTTAATGTTCTCATGGGTATTTTTCATTATACTTTACAAAACATCTAAATCTGGTTTTACATAGTGTATGTTATGCTGATGTCTGGAAAGACCCTGGAAACAGTAATTTAAAATTAAAACTGTTTGAATCAGTAAGAGAGAAATACTTGAAGAATGTGGAGCTGTGTACTTTATAAGCCCTAATAGTCTATTATATGTAATGAGATATTAGAAATTAACTACAAAATGTGTTAAATTTGATGTTTTCACACTGCAAAATATGGTACAAAATGAAAGTGCAGAGGTAAATTGGATTGTTCTAAGGAGAAAACTATATGGTGAGTGGAATCAGTATCTTAGGAAGAGCACTTGAATGCCTTAGATAGGTTTATCATGCAGAAATGGAGACATGGAACGGAAGCATGCATGGAAACAGGTAAAGATGAAGTTGAGACCATGTATGTTTCCTCTTCTACGAAGTGATGTATGAGGATAAAACGATTTGATATATGTGGCACTGAGAATTAAATTTGGGAACAATGGGAGATCCTAACTCAGTAGAAGGATAGCTCTTTTTCCCATATATTATAGGATATTTTATAACTTTGAGAAGTGTAGTTGGACTAAATTACTTTGTTTAACCTCCTGTTTACTTTTCTTGTATAAAATTACAATTAGAAGTAATATAAGAAATTAAAATTTGTATTCTATGAGGAATTGACATTGTTTTCTGGCTAAATAAATCACTAGTAAATATATATTAAAATCTCTAACATAGAAAAGCTTTTTTTTTTGTTTTGTTTTGTGGTACTGGAGATAGAATTCATGGCCTCATATTTGGAAAACCTTTTTATTATAACAGAAAAGCCAACAATAAAGAGAAAGATAGTATAGAAGACAACCCATACTAAAAAGGATGTAATTAATAACTAGCATTTATATAACACTTATATTAAGAACTAATTATATTAATTAAGAATTAATATAATTATATTATATTAATTAATTTATTTTCTTTGAGACAAAGTCTCACTATGTAGCACAGACTGGTTTTGACCTCACAGTGACTCTTCTGCCCCAGCCTCCTGAGTACTTGAATTCCAGGTATATGGCACCACACCTAGCTCTGGGACTATTTTATGTACTAATTGACCTAATTCTAAGAATATTTTTTTGAATATTATTTTCTCTATTACACCAAAAGTAAAAACCAAGGCATAGAGAATTATGTAAAATTTCCAATTTCAAATAAATAATCAGTAGCAGTATAGGTATGTGGATCAGGATGTCTTTACTCCAAAGTCTGCACTCTTAGTCATTATTCTATAACATAATTTTGCAAAATTTTTTTAAAGGACCAAATAAATAGTTTAGATTTTGCTAGCTATACAGTCTCTAAAATAATTTAATTTTTCTATTATATATGTAAATAAATGAGTGTACCTGTCTTCCAGTAACACATTATTTTTTGATGGAGAAATTTTAATTTCATATAATTTATATCAAATAAAATATTTTTCTTTGAATACTTTTACTAACCTTTTAAAATATAAAAATGGTCCTCATCTTTCATGTCATAACAAAAAAAGGCAAAGTTTCGCACGACAGATATGGTCCTGTCTCTTGCTTGGGGTGCTCAAGTGACTTTTTTTAATACTGTCTCTTGGAAGCATCTATGAGTGGTCAATAAACACATGGAAAATGATCAGTTTATTAGAAACGAAGATTTAAAACAAAAACAGGTTGTCACAAAATACTGATCAAATCTGAAATAATCTAATGTGGGATGATAAACTAATTTTTCAAATTAATGAATAATTTGACAGTACAAACAGTTTAAATTGTAAACACATTTACTCAATAATTCTATTTTCAAGCTTTATCACTGCTATGGTATGTATCTACATGTACCCCCAAAACCTCACACACTTTTAGATGGGGCTTTTTGGAGGTAATTGAAGCTAGAGTTTGTTACTGATTCATGGTTTAATGCTAGGATTAAGGGTGCTGGGATTAAGGGTGGGTAATTCTTGGGATCAGCCCACTGATTGGATTGACACTGCCTTAATGCTAGTTGTCTGGGGAAACAAAAGTTGTAGAAAGAGACTTGTCTCTTACTTTCCTGGCTTGCTTTTCTTGTCTTCTGCCACCATGAATTGTTTCTCCTCTGGGATGCTTCTCTTCCACTCTGCCTTGATGCCAGTTGATTATGAACTGAAACTTCTACAAATTGTGGGCTGAAGAACCCTTTTCTCCTTTAACTTTGAGTGTCAGATTTTTTGTCTGAGCAATAAGAGAAAAGTAACTAAGACACATAAAGAAGAATTAATCTGATACAAAAAAGATATATGTAAAAATGTTTCACAGATTATTTATAATAGGAAAAAAGCAGGAATAAGGAACATTTTAAACACCCTTCAATAGGATTAGTTAGAAAAAATTATAGTTCATCCTTACAATAGAACACCAATTTTAAAAGATTGGTATGCCATTCTATGTTGCTTGTAATTTTAGCTTTGCTATTTGTTTTCTTTCCACTTCAACAAAAATGTGAACTTATTCTCCTTTTTTGAAAAACAGTAAGGTTTGACATGAAACATCTGTTGCATATTCTTTGATCTTTAAATTCCACCCTATAGTCACATCATGTGCTTCAATTGACTGTCCAGGCCTCATGGTTTTTGTTTTTTTTTTTTGCATCTGTTCTCACTGTATTCTATGAAGCCTTAAATCAATGTTTTGTTTTTTTTGCATCTACATGGCCTTGCCAGTTCCACACTAATATCTTTATTTCTTAGCTCCTTCTACTGACCTTGAGGAAATTCCTTGTCTGCCTACAGGATGTATGATGTGGGGCAAAACTACAGAGACTTTTTCATGTAGGAAATAAGGAACAAAGGTGAAATAATACTTTTGTTTCATTCTCCAGTGCAGATTCTACAACCCAATGCATCTGCCTTTTCAACTTTTTCAAGTCAATGTGCTGCTCTCTTTTGGCACCCAGAAATACAATCATTGCTGGGGACTTCTGAACTTTGCTCATATATTTCTCTCTGATTTTGACCCACAGCTTTACCTTGATGTTATGAAAATGTATGTTATATATTTTTTTAAAACTTCGATATCTTAAGCATTACCATGGCTTTACATTTCCCTAAATAGCAGTTACATTTCATTTTCCATTGACCAAGGATATATTGCAGACAGGGTAGGTCCAATATAAAATGAAAATCAACACTCTCTCCTCAAGTGAATTCTATATTTGAGCTATACTTTCACCATAGAATCATTGAGATCACTGGTAACTTGTTGTGTCCTAGATTTTGGTGGGCTCCTGCAGCTCATAAGAAAGTATTAACGTTAAGATTCAGATCTGATTAGTCCCTAAACAAGATGATAAATACAGATAGTAGTGCTAGGTTTATGGCTTACTGCTAGAGCATTTATGTACTATCATGCATGAGGCTCCGGGTTCCATCCCTAGCAGCACACAGACACACACACAGATACATACACATGAACATAAGAACTGGGGAAATTTACTTTGTACTTGGTACAATTTGTTTTCCTATGAAACTTGACAACTGTGAGATCTGACTTCCTACTCTGTCTTTGCTAATTTCTCCTATAATGTATTGTCCTCTCTTATTTAGCTGTATGTTTGATATCTTTAAAATCTAAGTATCAAATGCTCCTTCATGCTTACTATTGACCTTTTTAAGGTTTGGTTTTGTATAAATATGCATATAACAAAACTGAACTGGGAAGTTTAGCTGTTATGAAAGATATATAACAGTATAATATCATCATAGAAAAATGCCTCATGGAAAATATAATGGGAAATTTCTGAAGCAGCATAAAAACTAATGACTCAATACTATTTGCTTTCTTCTCATCAAGTGGTGATGTAAGGCTCACTAATTCCTGCTGAAATAGAATGTGTACATTGGTGAGGAAATGAGAATGACCACTGAGTGTTGTTATTTAGTGACCTATTTTTTTTAGTCAACTGTTAATGGATCTTCAAAAAGCATGATGACTTTCAAGATCACCTGGACTTAATAACATGTACACAAGGAAGTGCTGGGGAGATATGCTTACTGAATTGGGAAGAAGACATATACACTTGTCATATCTTACCTGCTTGAGCTGAGAAGAACTTGGTAATCTGATATACGAAGAAACCTGTTTTCTTCTGCAATATTACATATATACCTAAGAAGAACAAATATACATGGGAATGGTGTGATGTGATAAGTCTTTGAGAATAAAACTCCTCCATACAGATAAAAGGAGTTTCATTATTAGCAATCCATATCTTTGTTTTAAACATAATTTTTCCAAAAATATTTCATTTTAAATAAAATATTCTGTGGGAAGGGAAAAGGACAGAATCAAATGTAAGATCTTTTATCTCATTATGTTTCCATATATTCACTCCATAAAAACAGAAAAGAATAATATAGATTTGCTGTGTCATACTGTAAATTAGTCATCAACATATAATCATAAACAGTTTTTTGTGCACTCAAGGAACATATAATCTAGAAAAGGAGGGTGGACAGTGGTAATACACAGTTTTAAACTGAATATTTAAATTAATATGATGATGGACAAAAAGATTGAAAAGGGATAGAATAGAAAGAAATTAAGTCACTATAAGACATTCAAGAAGATTTCACAGATATGGAAATATTTTAAATGTTATTTTATTTGTATATGTTTGCAGTACATGAAGTTCACAGTCATCTTAGGGAGTAGATATATGTACATAACACATTTTCATTCTTTTTATTCCCCTTCTCATTTCTAGAACCCTCCTCCCTCCATTTCTAGAACCTCTTTCCTCATTACATTATTATTGTTATTATTATTTTAGTTCATGTTCGTGATATATTTATATTGTTGGTACTTAGTACATGTACCTGACACATCTTAAATCTTTTTACTTTCCCTTTTCCACCCCAACCCTTGCCATCAGTCTCTTGGAACCCCTCCTGTTTATAAAAGATCTCCCTGCTTTCTTTCTCTCAGTCCTTTATTTTGCTCCATATTTATACTTTGACTTTCTCAAATGAGATACACTGTACTTTTTAAGCTTGTGTGTCTCATTTATGTCTTTTAGGGAAATAATTTTTCAACACATGCTAAATACGAGTGAGATGACCCGATAAAGAAGGCTAGAAGGACACTACAAGCAGAGGATGCACTGAGCAATTTCAAAGGCACAAATGCAAGCAATTGCATTGTAATCAGAGAATGGCACGTAACTGGGTGCCAAGTGGACATGACCATAGTTATAAGAATGGACATGTAGGCAATATCCGGACTGCAAATAAATTTGGCATGTGGAATTTATTCTGCAGATCATTGGTTTTCAGCAACACTAGCGCCTGAGACCTAACTACAAAACTTTTGATTTAATTGATATTGATTGGGTCTCTCAACTGGAATTTTAAAAAGGTATCCCAGTGATCTAATATACAGTCAAGATTAAAAACCATTGTGAAAACAATAGGAGATATAAACCACAGACATCACTTTAAACAGGCCTGTGTGAGTTTATCAGAAGCCTTCTTGCAGATGAAACAGGAAAATAGGAAAGGTTTGGACCTGAGAATTAGAGAAAGATTGAATGGGACCATGTGTCTAGAGAAGAGAGTAGTATGATAGCAGTCATTTGTCTCAGGATTAGATTCGTATAAATAGAGTCTAAAATTCTGCATGAGCTGTTTAATATTAGATAATATGTAATATCTTTCAGTGTTAGTTCATAGATCAATAAAATAGTGGCTACAAATAAAATTTACACACAGGTGATATGATTCGATGACACAAAAATATAAAATTATTTATTATGGGATATTATATATAATAAGAGATCAATAGGGGCTCAGAATTACTTTACTTAAAGTAATATAATTAAACCAAGGTAATCATTGGATCATTCAGTTGTTTCACTTCTGGTTTCACCAATGGATTCAGGATACTTATCTATTGCCTGACAACAGACACATTTGTACTAGTAAAACACTTCTTTTGTTATAATTTTTTATCTCATTCACATGGGTTTATTAAATGAAACACCATGAGTCTGAAGAGTTGCAAGGGAGTTTAGGGTTCACATAGCAAATTTTTTTAATCCATTCAAGAATTCCATTTGAAATGGAGAGATGATGGTCAAAGGGAATAAAGATTAATTTATGTGAATAAGATATATAAGACACAATAGACGATGGGATAACTATATTTTAAAATGTAATATACAGCCTAAATTTGTTAAAGAATTAAATTTTGAGTGTTCTCAAAGCTTAAATTCTGCAGTTTTTATTATATGAAGAAATAAAACAGTATAAATAGTAAAATGAAAGATAAGAATAATTAGGGAGACAGGTCTTTTGTGAAGAGGAAAGTGACCAAGAAATAGAGCAATGAGGGGAAGGGAGAGAAAGGGATGATAAAACTGAGTTGTGTACATTTACCAACTTCCCACAAGGAATGTAATCATTATGTGCTACAAATGTGTAATAATAAAAATAAAAATACAAAAAATAATTTTATACGTTCTCATCATACATGCATAAAGATAACTGTGAAGTGACATGTATAATAAGCTTGATTGCAATAATCATATAACAATGTATATACAAATGAGAATAACATAGTCTACATCTTAAATATGCCTATAGTATTTATTTACCGTTTGACTTCAATCAATTGGCAGAAAAGAAAAAAAAGAAAAATCCTCAAAAGGTTGCTTAATAATTTTAGTGATTAGAAGCCAAATTCCTCAAGAAATCTAGCTTTATTATTTTGACTGACAGTTTTTTTTTTATCCACTTAAAGGTTAACCATTAGGTGTAAATACCAACTTAATTCATATTGTATAACTTAAAAGGAAAAAATATAGATGGTCAAGATAAAGTTGAAAATTACCATCTTGGTTTTCCTTATAGGCTAAGAACACGATAATTTTTTTTCCAATTAGATTAGTTGAGAAGCAAACCCATTCTGTATTTGTATAATGACAATTTTAAATCACAGGCATATGTAAATAGTCACATGTAAATGAATTTGAAATGTATTATTATTTGTCCATTATTAGTGTCACCTTGTGTTATACCTGAGCATTCTCAGTGCCCCAAATCTTGTTTAGACAACATTTTAAATGCTCTAATTTCCACCAAAATAAACAATGCATTCAGAAAACAATGATTTTCACCACAAAATTTTGAAGATAAAGAAGTGAGAATGTAGTCATTTCCTTGAAATGCAATGTGGAATTCTTAATGGATGAACATGGTAACCATATTTTAGCAAAAAAAAGTCCATTTGAAAGCATTCAAATAAAAATAAAAGTACTTTTCTTCTGCATATGTGCAGAGCATTATAATCACTTTCACTAGAATTTTTTTACAATGACTCAATTATGTAATTATATGTTATTCTGATTGCATATACTCACACTAATTATGTAATAAAGTATAATTATAGAAATTATATAAACAGTTTAACTAAAATAAAATTTTATAAAACTGAAGGATATTCTCAGATAACAAAGTTATAAATTACTTTAAAAACTGCCAAATCATAATACTCATTAATAACCTCTGACCATCAATTTTATGGGTACTTAGTTTTAATCTATTTCCAGCCTTTCCTAACTTACTCATCCTATTCTAAGTTTTAAAATCCAAGTCTTTTGGCAACAGTCCAGAAGTCAGTCTCTATTCAGATATGTGTTCAAAATAAAATGAGCAGAAAATTTGCATTAAATCTTACCGTGGTGAATAGACCTAAGTCAGGAAAAAATTCCGGATGTACTAGCTTTGTCAAACAGATATGTTCCTGAAGTTACACTGAAATGCTTTGTTGTTGTTCTTTAAGGATAAAATGTCTTTAGAAAAGCATTCCTGATTTTCAATTGGTAATGCTACCCTTTCTGTCTCCTGGGGCAGAGATTACAGAGGGTTTGCTAGTCAGGCTTTTTAGTTTAATGTTTCTTTGCAAAGAAATCAGTAAATAAGTCACACAGTAAACTTTGAGATTAAAATTTCCCCATAAAGAAGTAGATAAATACGTTCAATAGCACTTGATATTTAAGAAAATATATGGCAAAGTTCTTTGCAAAGTGATGAATTTTCCTGTGATGTCAGTTTTCCTTAGTTTAAGAAAATGTATTACAGTTTAAATTCAGAGGTTCATGTTTCTGTAACACATATGAGAAGTTTTTGAAATCCTTGCTAGATTAGATCCTTTCCCTAATGGTCACTGGAGCCTTAAGAGGAAAAAAAAATCATGCTAGATGTTTATTAATCACGGTATCATGATTGCCAGATTTGTCATAGGTCTTTTGTTAAGATTAAAATTATTTTGGAATTTAGTAGATTTACAGAAGTAGAATTATACACTCAAAGAATATGAATATGTTAAGGTTCTTGGCCCATACTGTGTAATTGTACTTCAAAAAACTGTACCAATTTCTACATACATTAACAATAATGAAACCATCAGTGAGGCACTCCTCCAACTATCAACATTTTGTCAAATACATCTCATTTTCCTTGTCCCTTTGGCCTCTCAAGAATCAAGTGAGCATTCTTCTTCCCCTGTCCAGATTTTACATTGTTTCCACCTGTGTTCATTTGCTTCTCCTTTCCCATACACTTTAAATGTTGCTTTACAAAGAAATATTCCCAGTAGAAGATTTTGAGAAGCCTAGGAATATATATATATATATATATATGGTCTTCTAACAGAGAGAAGGAAGAAAGGAATTTTTGAGGCTTCCTTGTAGCCTCTGAACTGTTGCTGAAGCTGATTTGTGAGCATGGGCTATTTAATTTAGCTAACTGCACTGGTATTTAATTTGTTTTATAATCTGGATTCTGGGTTGGTCAGTTTCAATACAATTGTCCTAAACCAGAAGCTATTTTCCCATACTAACTACTGCCTTTATCCCCATTTGTAATTTTCCATACTATTCTTATGTCCCAAACCAGTCTTTTCTACAGCTCATATTAGTTACACGAAAGAGTGTGAGATAGTGGGAAGTCAGGCTGGGTTTTAAAATTTGTTTTTTATCAATTAAAGGTATGAATTTTGGTAAATTATTCATATTTTACCACTACATGTGAAAGTAGATGCAATACTATTTATTTTGTTTTTGTGATGATAAAATGACAAAGATATTGTAATCATAATCACATATTAATAATAATTGTAATAATTACTGTAATAATAAGCATATGGATGACCATCACCTTAGTTATTTTTCTTGTTGCCCTTAACTTACAAGTTAAGAAAGTAAAGGCTTATTATTTAACTCACAGTTTGTAGAAGTTTCAGATTCTAATTGGCTGTCTATAAGACAGAGTGTCATGGCAGAGGAGAAAACAAAATGGCTGCCCAGCTATCAAGTAGCAAGGAAGCAACCAGCAAGCAACAAGTGACAAGCAACAGTCTCTTTCTGTCCCTTATGTTTTATCTAGGGTAACTATCCTTAGGGCAAGTAGTACACCCAAGGTTGGCACCCTTAATCCTACCCAGAACTATGCCAAATGAATCAGTAAACTAATTTAGTAATTGTACTCACTTGATCGCAGCATCACACACTTAATCCCAGTGCCACACCCTCAATGCCAGCTCCAGAAAAAAGTTATAGCAATAATTTTACATGACATAATTCATTGTACACTGATTTTGTCAGGATCTCCCTATTTTAGTACATAAAAATTTCAGATGAAACTCTCAAAGATTTTTTTTTAATTTACCCAAGATTATGAAACTACAAAATGACAGAAACACAAGTTTAACTTCAGAGTACATGTTGACTGTAAAGAAAAATGCAAAACTTTTACAGTAAAGATAATAAAGAAATTTTGGTGGGATTCAGTACAGAATGTAGACACGTGGTAAGTGTGTAAGATCTGAAAAAAAAAACTTCATGTTTTGTCCAGTCCAGTGTTCCTTAAAATAAACCCTAAAACATTTAAGAATCAGGAGAGATTGAAGAGATCTGAGATAATGGAGTAGGAAATAAAAGATGGCATTTTGGTGATGAGGAGGCTAGTGGTATGCATTCATAGTCACTATAGAGAGCCAGACAATGTAGAAATATCTGTCATGGCAAATACATAGATTGTTGATGAGGCTCAAATGAAAAATCAAATATTAATAACAACATCTCTTGATCAATGAATTCTTCTGAAGTAGGAACTGAGTTGAATCCATAACATGCCACTTCACTCAAGTTTCAATGGACTTATGTTTAATTCAAAGCAACTGATTCAGAGCCAGTGTGTGAAGAGAGAGCCAGCAGTTTCACCTCTGCTTGCAAGCCAGTGCCAACAGAAGACTCCTTCCTGTGGGCAGCCAGCATGGGCGGAGAGAGTCAGCAACCCTGCCTCCACCTGCCAGCCACCACCATTAGAGATTGCTTTCTGAAGGCAGCAAGCAAGAGCAGGGACACACAGCCAGGTAAGCCCTGTGCACCTGTAGGCCACAATTGGAGGCCCTTGGTTCCTTCGGGCAGCCATCACCCACTGGGAAAATTAGACAAACTCACCCCTGTGTGACTGCCAACATTGCAGGAGTCCCAATGTAGACACTTAGGCTGAGAGAAGCAGCCCCAGTATCAGGCAACCCTGGCTATCAGGTAAGCCCCAGTGTAGCTGCACAGATCTGGAGAAGTGTATCTCATTCACTGCTACCTCTCTGGGAACATGAATTCAGAGAAATTCAAGTACCTCTATCATTCACCTACACTGTGGAGCGCTTGACAAAATGGGGAGTGCTTGGGGCCCCACAACCAGTTGTTGGGAGGAACCCAGGAAAATGTCAAGAGGAAGGGGCAGAAGGTAACCTCAGACTTCCAGCTCACACAGAATAAGTCTGGGAGTTACAGTCATGGAAGAAAATAGAAGTCATACAACTGAAATATCTGAAAGGGTAGCAACATAAGTAAAGAAATGACTTCATGATACTGTAAAATAATCAAATCAGAAATAATGTCTTGGGTAAAAGAAGAAATCACAAACATAATGAAAGAATTACTCAACATATCTATAGAAGACATAGGTAAAACAGAAGAACATAAGAAAATGATGGAACCCTTGAATGAACGATAGAGAAAAGAATTACAATGTTGAAACAGAAACAAAGAGATATCCAGGAGATTAAATAGTCAATCAAAAGGTGATAAATACTTGAAAGAGACTGAAGATAGAATTTCAAACCTTGAAGACAGGATTGCAGCTAGTGATTGTGAAAAATCTCTTAAAAATAACAAATAATCAGGAAATAACAATTCAACAGCTTCAAGACAATGCAAAGAAACATAATTTAACAGTGATATGTATCAGTGAAGAAATAGGGGTCAATACAAATCAAATTGAAAGACCATTTACAGAAATAATATAAAAAAAAACTTACCAAATGTGAGAAAAGCACCTGGCATGCAGATAAGTGAGGCATATAGAACTCTAATTATCCATAACGAAAGCAAATCTATACCCAGACATATAATAATCAAGGTCCCAGGAATTCAGCACAAGAATAGAATATTAAAAGCTGTTACAGAAAAGAAACAGATCACCTATAAAGAAAAACGAGTCAGAATCATAGCAGACTTGTCAACACAACCCATCAAAGAAGAGTTTGGTGTGAAGTGTTTCAAATCCTGAAAGAAAACAACTTCCAACCCAGATTGATATACCCCCAAAAAATCTCTTTCAAAATTGATGGAAAAATAAGATACTTCTTTTTAAAAATGTTTTTATTTAAAGGGATAAAACAGAAAAAGGAGAGAAATATTACAGAATTTTTAAAAAAACATAAACAGTAAGAAATCACTAGCTGATAAATTACATATTGTTCTTTTAAAAATAGTTGTTCAAGTTACAAAATTAAAGCACATAAAATGGACACTCAAGCAGTGAAACTGCAAACAAATCTGTTCAACAATCAAACAAGAGCTAAGAAATATGGATAACAATCCTGCACACATAAATATACATGCAGTTATATCTTTTATGGCACTTCCTATTTTCTCTTTTTTGCAATAGCAATTATACATTTTTTAATTAAAGAGAGAAAAAAACAGGAAAATGGTAGAAATATTACAGAATTTCAAGAAAAGCAGATAAACTAAGAAATCACTAGTTGATGCATTATATATAGTTCTTTTAGAAATAGTTATTCAAGTTACAGAATTAAAACACACAGAGTGGACACTAAAGCAGTGAGAGTGCAAACAGATCTGTTCAACAATCCAACAAGAACCTAGAAATGTGGTCATCAATCCCACACACCTAAACAAACATGCAGCTATATCTTTTATAGTGCTTCCTATTTCCTCTTTTTTTACAATAGCAATTATACATTTTTAAAATTTTATTTAAGAGAAGAAAAACAAAACAAAACAGAAAAAAGGGTAGCAACAATACAGAATTCTAGAAGAAAGGAAGAAAAAGGAGAATGAGAAAAAGACTCACTAAGAAATCAGTAATTTATAAATTACGTACTGTCATCCTGGATGTAGTTGTTCAAGTTACAAAGTTAAAGGGTATATAGTAAATATTCAGTCAGACTATAAACAGTTTTGCTCAAAGATCCCACAAAGATTCAGCAATATGGTCATCTATTTTACACACTCAAACTTACATGCAGTTATATCCCTTAGAGTACTTTCTTTTCCTCTCTTTTTACAATAGCAATTACACATTTTGGTTTTATTACTCTTGTAGTTCTTATTTACTTTTTACACTAGAGACACAACATGATATTTATAAAAATGACTCATTTATTTCACTAATGAGGATAGTCTCAAGTTGTCTCCATTTGCCTATAAAGGCCTCAAGATCATCCTTTTTATAGCTGAGTAATATTCCATTGTATAAAAATGCCACATCTTTTTTCATACACTCTGCAGTTGATGGGCATATTGGTTGTTTCCAGGATTTAACTATGACGAAATTGTGCAGCTATGAACATGGGTGCACATATATCACTATGATATGAACTTTTCAGTTCTTTGGGGAAAATACCCAGTAAGGGGATAGCTGGATTGAATGGAACTTCCATTCCTAGTCTTCTGAGAATTCTCCATATGGATTTCCGTAATGGTTGCACCAGTCTACATTCCCACCAACAATGAAGCAGTATTCCATTTTCCCTGCAGCCTCGCCAACATTTGTTATCAGTTGATTTCTTGGTGGCAGCTATTCTTTCTAGGGTAAGGTGGAATCTCAATGCTGTTTTAATTTAGATTTCTCAAATGACCAGTGATGGCGAACATTTCTTCATGTATTTATTTGCCATTTGCATATCTTTCTCTGAGAACTGGGTGTTCATCTCAGATGCCCATTTTTGGAGAGGGTCTTTGAATTTGGGGGGCTTGATGTTTTTCAATTCTTTACATATTCTGGACACAAGTCCTTTGTCTGAGGGGTTGCTGGCTAAAATTATTTCCCTCTCTGTGGGTTTTCTTTTGACTGTGTTGGTGATTTCCTTTGAAGTGCAGAAACTTTTCAATAATGTGATATCCCATTTGTTGATGCTTTGAAGTGTTTCCCATGCAGTTTGTGTTTGGTTCATGAAATCTCTGCCTACCCCTATCTCCAAGACTTCTACCTTCCTTGTCTTCCAGTAGATTTAGTGTTTCTGTTTTAATATTGAGGTCTTTGATCCATTTAGACTTTAGTTTTGTGCATGGTGACAGGCATGGATCTAGTTACAGTCTTTGGCATGTAGAGAGCCAATTTTTCCAACACCATTTATTAAAGAGACTATCCTTCTTCCAGTGGACATATTTAGCCCCTTTGCAAATATCAGATGGCTGAGTGTCTTCATAGCTGTGCTTGCATCTTCTAATCTATTCCATTGATCCTCAGGTCTGTTTCTTTGCCAGTACCAAGCTGATTTGATCACTGTGGCTTTATAGTACTGTTTCAAGACAGGAATTGAGATGCCTCCTGCCTTGCTTTTGTTGCCTAGAATTGCCTTTGCTATTCTAGGTTTCTTCTGTTTCCAAATGAATTTTAGGAGTGATTTGTCTAGATCTGTGAGGTATGTCAATGGTATTTTGATTGGGATTGCGTTAAATCTGTATAAAAGTTGTGGGAGTATAGCCATTTTCACAATGTTGGTTCTTCCTAACCAAGAGCAAGGAATGTCCTTCCATTTTCTAATATCCTCTTCAATCTCCTTTTTCAGCGTAGTATAATTTTCAGCATATAGGTCTTTTACATTTTTAGTTAGGTTGATTGCTTAGTATTTCATTTTTTAGATGTTATTGTAAAGGGTGATATTTCCATAATTTCTCTTTCAGTGAGTTTTTTGTTTGTGTACAGGAATGCTATTGATTTTTGATCATTGACTATGTATCCAGCTACACTACTGAACTTGTTTATTACCTGTAGCAGTCCTTTAATGGAGTTTTTTGGATCTTCTATACAGAGTATCATGTCATCTGCAAATAGTGATAATTTAACTTCTTCCTTTCCTATCTTTACTCCTTTTATTTCTCTCTCTTATCTGATTGCCCTGGCTAGTGTTTCCAGAACTATGTTGAAAAGGAGTGGTGAGAGTGGACATCCTTGTCTTTTTCCTGATTTTAAAGTGAAAGCTTTCAATTTTTGTCCATTTAGTATAATGTTGGCTGTTGTTTTGTCATAGATGGCTTTTATAAGGTTGAGATAGATGCCTTGTTTTCTGAGTTTCTGAAGGGTTTTTATCATGCACATGTGTTGGACTTTGTCAAAAGCATTTTCTGCATCTATTGAGATGACCATGTGGTTTTGGTTTTTGGCTCTGTTGATGCTATGTATTGCATTTATTGATTTGCATATGTTAAACTGTCCCTGCATTCCTGGAATGAACCCCACTTGGTCATGATGTATAATCTTCTTGATGATCTGCTGCATTCTATTTGCCAGTATTTTGTTGAGAATCTTTGCATCAATGTTCATTAGTGAGGTTGGCCTATAGTTCTCTTTTTTGGTTGCATCTTTCTCTGGTTTTGGTATCAGAGTAATACTTGCCTCCAAGAATGATTTAGGGAGGATTGCTTTTTTCTCAATTTCATTGAAGAGTTTAAGGAGTACAGGCATCAAATCTTCTCTAAATTTCTTGTAGAATTCAGCTGTGAATCCATCAAGACCTGGACTTTTCTTTGTTGGTAAGTTTTTAATTATATTTTCAATTTCAACAGCTGATATTGGGTTGGTCAAAATTGCTATATCTTCTTGGTTGAGCTTTGGTAGTTCATATGTTTCTAGAAATCTGTCCATTTCCTCTGTGTTTTCCACTCCAGGTGAGTAGAGATTTTCAAACTAGGTATTCATTAACCTTTGAATTTCCATGGGATCTGTAGTAATTTCTCCCTTTTCAGTTCATATTGCATGAATTTGGGTTTTTTTCTTTCTTCCTCTTGATAAGGTTAGCTAGGGGTTTGTCAATTTTGTTCTCTCAAAAAACCAGCTTTTTGATTCATTAATTCTTTGTATTGTTTTTTTAGTTTCAATTGCCTTGATTTCTGCTCTAATCTTTACAATTTTCTCTCTTCTATGAGCTTTGGGTTTAGCTTGCTCTTCTTTTTCTAGACGCTAGAGATGGAGCATTAGTTTGTTTATTTGTGCTCATTCTATTTTCTTGATATGAAAATTTATTGCTATATATTGCCCTCTTAAGACTGCTTTCATTGCATCTCACAGAAAACAGTATGTTGTTTCTATATTTTCATTGAATCTTAGGTATTGTTTTATTTCTTCTTTAATTTCATCTGTAGCCCACTGGTTGTTCAAAAGACTGTTATTTAATTTCCATGTATTTATGTAGGTTTTACAATTTCTTTTGCCATTAATTTCCAATTTCAGTGCACTATGGTTAGATACTATTCATGATATGATTTTAATACCTTTGCATTTACTTAAGAATGTTTTGTGGGAAAATATATGGTCTATTTTGGAGAATATCCCATGTGCAGCTGAGAAGAATGTTTATTCAAATGTGGTTGGGTGGAACACTGTGTAAACATCTACTAAGTCCAATTGCTCACTGGTATAATTCAGTTCCATTATTTCTTTGCTGACTTTTTGTCTAGTTGATCTATCTCTTTATGACAATGGGCTGTTAAAATCTCCTGTTATAATTGTGTTCTTTTGTATTTGGTTTTTCATGTCCATTAGTATCTGTCTTATATACTTGGGTGCTCCTACATTTGCCACATATATATTTATAATTGTTAGTTCTTCCTCTTAAGTTTTACCACTAACAAGTATGTAGTGACCTTTTCTATCTCTTTTAATCATTTTTGGTTTGAAGTTCACATTGCCTTCAAATAGAATAGATACTCCTACTTTTTTCTGGGTTCCTGTTGCATGGAATACTGTTTTCCATCCTTTGACTTTTAATCTATGAGTTTCCTTTTGGGTCAGATGTGTTTCCTGTATACAGCATATTGTGGGGTGCTGTTTCTTGATCCATTCTGTCATTCTATGTCTTTGTATAGGTGAATTGAGGCTGTTTATATTTATGGATAGCACTGATATGTATTGGCTCGACTTAGCCAAGTTATGTTCCAGTTGTTTCTCTGCTTTTTCTCTTATTTAATTGCTTATCCTACCTAGATGTTTCTTTCTGTTGTTGTTTTGGGGATTGTAGTCATTTCTATCACCATCTAGCATGTCCTTCAGTACTCTTTCTAGGGTTGGTTTGGTGAATATCAATTTCCTCGTTGCTCTTTGTCGTGGAAGTATCTTGTTTCTCCATTAAATTTGAATGAAGGTTTTGCTGGGTACATCAGCCTGGGTTGAAGATTATTTTCTTTCTGGGCTTGAATTACCTCACTCCAAGCTCTTCTTTACTTGAGGGTTTTTGCTGAAAAGTCTCCCATGATTCTAATGGGCTTTCCCTGATAGGCAGGTTGTATCTTTTCTCTGACAGCTTTTAATATTCTGTTTTTATGCTGTATGTCTGAGATCTTAATTATTATGTGTCTGGGTGTGGATTTATGTTGATTGTGACTGTTTGGTGTTCTACATGCCTCACTTATGTGCATATCAGATTCTTTCCCCATGTTTGGGATTTTCTGCTATTATTTCTGTAAATACTTATGTATGTCATTTTCCTGCACTCCTCTATCTGTTAATGCCCATTATTCTTATATTGTTGCCCTTGGCATGGTCCTGAAGCTTCTGGATTGTCATTTCATTCTGCTTTGTTAGTTTTAAAGGTTCTATCCTTTCCTGATCACTAACTGTGATCCTGTCCTCAAGGTCCGAAATCCTATTCTCAGCTTTCTTTAGGCGGTTTTGCACACTTTCAATAGAATTTTTTGTTTATTGGATGTCTCTTTGAGTTTGTTTCATGAATTCTTCTTGTTTTCTATATTGTTCATTCAAAGTTTCAATCAGTTTCCCATACTCATGTAGTTTTTTCTCTAGCTCTTTTTTAGCTGCTTTCAATGACTCCTTTACTAAAGTTGTTATTTCTATCTTTACATGAGAGACTACTTCTAATTTGATTTCCTCTATAACCTGATGCAGTTGTTTTTTTTATTTCACTGGCTATATTTTGAGAGATTCCCAGTGTGTTACTTTTGGGGACCTCTATTTCATTGTCTCCTATACTTGCTTCTGGTGGACTATATGTTTGAGACTGCATTTTGCTTTTCTGTTTTGTCTTTTTCACTCTGCCTGGTGTTTTCTATGTGTAGGAGGGTATCACACACTCTTTTCAGACACACCAAAGTCTTACAGTTAGTTGGAGGGCTTTTTACTACTGGCCCTATTTATCCCCTGTACACCTCTATTTTAGGGGTGTACTCACCACATTGATATAGTCAATCTGGTGTAGTCCAAAGTTCACCACCTGGGAGCAAAGTTCCACATTTTCTCACTCTAACTAGATACTGCTGAGATCTTCTGCTGTTCCAGGTGGGAGGGTGGGCCCACCTGTAGCAGTCCAGGGCAGTTTTCAGTCTTGGGCGGGCCTCCTCGATGTTCCAGGTGGCAGGGCAGGCCCACAGGGGAGGTTCAGAGTAGCCTACCCCTGAGGCGGGCTTGCACTGAGTTCCAGGTGACAGGGTAGGCCCAAGGTGGAGTTTCTGGGCAGCTTACCCCTGACACAGGCCTCTGCTAAGTTCCCAGTGGCAGGGCAGGCCCACGGTGGAGGTTCCAGGCAGCTTACCCCTGATGTAGTCTTCTGCTAAGTTCCTAGTTGCAAGGCAAGCCCACGGTGGAGGTCCTGGGCAACCTAAGCCTGATGCAGGCTTCTGCTCAGTTCCTGGAGGCAAGGCGGGCCAGGGTGGAGGTTCTGGGCATCTTACTACTGAAGCAGTCTTCTGCTCAGTTCCCGGAGGCAGGGCAGGCCCAAGGTGGAGGTCCTGGGCAGCCTAAGCCTGATGCAGGCTTCTGCTCTGTTCCCGGAGGCAGGGCGGGCCCAAGGTTGAGGTCCTGGGCAGCCCAGTAAGATACTTCTATGATAAAGAACAACTGAAGGAATTCATGACCAGCAAACCAACCCTACAGAGAGTGTTAAAGGATATTCTAGACGAAAAAAAAAAAGATGACCATTGTTCCTGGAACAGCAGCAGAGGAGAATCTCCTAACAAGACAGGCAATGGTTGAATGAAGGGAGAAAGTAGAGGGCCAACAGTAGGAGGACAACATGGTAGAGACAAACCAATGTATGCTGCTTGTAACTATTAATGTTGATGGCCTCAGATCAGCAATAAATAGAAACATAGCATGGTTTGTATTTCTGTGGCCTTGCCCCAAACCTCATGCAATCATAGATGTGACCAAATCTAGTGTTTGTGATTGGTTTGTTGTCTAGCCCTTGCATTAGGTTGTGTGAATGTTTCACCTGCCCAGAGTTAGAGCCAGGATATGATGTAATGGTAAAAAGAAGATGTTTCTGTCTCTCTTGCCAATTTGAGCTTGCTGTTTGCAGCAGTCATGCCACTCTGCCTTGCAGCCAGATGAGTATGGATTGAAAGCCCCAAGGACTGTAAGAAATAAACCTTTCCTCCTTTCATGCTGGGAGTAAGGTATTTTCGTCTCAATAACAAAAGAAAAGTAACTAAGACACAAAGGGACAGTTGATCAAGAAACAAGATACCCACCCATTTAACTCAAAGGAAATTCATAGACTGAAAATTGAAGGAGAGAAAACAATTGTTCTATGTCACAGGAGACCAGAAAGAAAGCAAGCATAACTTACCCATCAGCTGAAGAATGGATAAGAAAAACATGTTATTTTCATACAATGGAAAGCTACCCAGCTATAAAGTAGAATAATCTTGAAGGGCTTGTAGGTAAATGAATGCAAATCATGTTCATGGGCAAAACATTTTGAACTCATGTGGGTGAGCCCTATTATAAAAAACAGAAGGAGTTAATGGGATCCAAAAAGCACAAGAGATAGTGTAAAAGTGATAGTGGGGGAAACACTTGGTAGTGGAAGGTGGTAACTATTGTTAATTTCTTATTGTCTTTTTTTCAATTGCTATTGTTTTCATAATTTTGTTAGGTTTGGTTTTGTTCTGTCTTGTCTTGTTAGATTTTACTTTATTTCGAACATAATGGGATGTATAATGGTAATTATGTTTGGTTTCCTAATATTTTGTTTGGAAGTCCTATAATGATTTTGTTCATTTGTTTAATTGGTTTTATTCTGGTTTTTTTGTTTGATTTTATTATGTGTGTGGTATGAAAAGCTATTTTGAAGAACATGAGACATTATGGTAGCCATTGCTGATTTCCTATCATCTTGTTTTGAAGTCTTATAACATTTTTATTCTTTTGTTTTGATTGGATTTATTCTGTTGTGCTTTATTTGATTTTATTATGTGTGATGGTATGAACAACTGTTTTGAAGAAAATGAGACATTATACTAACCATTGTTCATTTCCTGTTATCTGGTTTTGTAGTCCTGTAATGCTTTCATTCTTTTGATTGGTTTTATAATATTTTATTATGTTTGATATTATTGTGTGTGAAGGTATGGAAAACTATTTTGAAGAAAATAACAGACATTATGGTAGCCACTGTTGATGTCCTGTTGTCTTGTTTTGAAGTCCTGTGTTGCTTGATTTGCTTTTCTTTGTTTTGTGTTTTCTTTGAGTAGGAAAATCACATATTACCCCGTTTAATACTCCAAACAATCACATTGTACAGAGGAGGAAACTTTCTGGGGGAAAATTAATTTTCCCTCTTGTCATACAGTGGAAAAAAATTAGGATTTCAACCTTATCTCATAATCATACCTCTGAATTATAAGTTGAAGGAAAACATGCTTCTATACTTGCATGACAATTTCCTATATTTCTCTGAAGATTCAATTGCATTATCACTGAACATGTCAACACATCTCCTTAAGGTATTGTTCAACATAAATGCCTGAAACAAATTTGGTCTGTTAGTCTGTTGTTTACATAAATGGGCAGAAAATTCCATCTGGAATTAATTAACAATCTAGTCTATAAAACCAGAGAAATGGTCGAGGTGTATTTTCTAGATTTGGATATTGGTTTTTGGCAGAACTCCTTCTTGGAATTGTGGCCTTATAAAAAGTCAAACTGGACCAATTCTGTATCATGGGTGGTAAAGCCCATTTGGTTTGCCAGGATTTGAAAGTCAAGCAAATTAATTCTGTCTGTATAAAAACCTGGCATGGCTTAGTTATCCACCTTCAAGTAACTTTAGATATTTCTCAACCTAAAGATTGAAGAGTAAACATTGCCAAAGCAGAGATTAGAAAAGGGAAAAAATCTATATTGGCCAAGTTCTTCACAAGAGAAGCAAAGAAGAAATCTATAAGAAATATGAGTGAAATTGGAGGTCAATCACTGTATTTCTCACCCTTTCTTTTGTGCTCAAGGAAAGGAAGATTTAGGTGTACCTGAAGTATTGCCCTTCTCTCTAGCTAAGGTAAAGTCTATGCTATAACTCAAGGATTCTTGACATCAAATTCAGTGTTATTTATGTGGCATTCTATATGAAGCTAGAAAAGCATATTTGCTATTGTAACAACATGTGATTGTATTGTCTCTTATATTTTTGACATTTTCACAGTTTTTGACTGATGTGAACATGACTCAATTTATTCTTGAGATATATTTGTTTGCATTTTAGTGATTTAAAATCTTTCCATTTGTTTATGCTATTCATAATCCCAAAAAGGATTTAAGACAATTTGGATCTATATTGCGCTAAAAAGAAAACCCTAAAAGCAAAATCACAAACATACTGTAAATATCAGACAGGAACCTCTATATGTTCTCTTTTACACTACTTACAAAATGTACTCCTTTGTACATTAACCTCAGCATCAACGAAAGCTTTTTAGCAATGTAGAACCTGTATTCCCCACTCAGCACTCCCTTATAAGAATGTGTATTTTGACAAGTTTCCCCAGGTGATTTTCATGCATATTAAATTTTGAGAAGCACTATTTCATAGCATGTCATAGTTTGAAGCTTAACTTGTCTCTAATTTTCCCTCTGGATCATAGGTGCTACTATTTCCATGTATCCTATTGTGTTGGTTGTTTGAGATATAAATGAAACGCATATGTGAAGAATAATTTTGTGTAGTCTGTCTTAACAAATTATGCAGTCCTAAGCAGTATAAAACTGCTCAACAATGATAGCTAAGTGCAAATGAAGCTTATTGATCCTTTTTTGTTTTATTATTAAGACAAAGAAGGTACATTCTTTCAAACCTGCAAAAATGAAAAGCAATTTGTTTGTCTTCATAAATATTTAATTACAAAGCAAATTATCCATCTTGTCTCTTAAAAGCCTGAAATAATATATCAGTTTATTCCTTATTTGTATTTGTCAAATGAGTAATTCGCTCCAAAATATATGTAGCTCCTTAATGTTACCCCTTTGGTTTTATTAGCCAATTATTTACTAAGTGGGCTTGCTTCTTTCTTCATTAGAGATTTTATTAGAAGATCACCATGTGAAAAAAACCTAAGGTTTGATTAAATGCTTGTCAAGGCAGGTTTCTCTATGAATATTATTTTTTCTTTTATTCATGCCCCACCTTTACAGGAGTAGAACATATTCTAGTATCATAACTTTGTGTTGGACTAGAGTCAACCAGTATTCAATAGAGACCAAAGTTATGGGTTATATCTTCAATAAACTAATTAAATGTACTCACTTTCCTGGCAGTTATATTTTGTGTGTCTCAAAAAAGACTGTGTATAATAGTGTGGATGGATAGGTATATATTCAGCACCATTACTATACTAAAATGGTCTTTTGATATTATAGTAGTACCATAGTTTTAGTATGTAGAGGATAGTGAATATTAGATGTGTATGAGAGAGAGCCAGAGATAGAGATATCTACATAGATATTTCCCTTCATTAAGTATGCTATCTTTCTTGTATTTGTTAATCCAATTGTATTAATATATTTTGTGTTTGTAATATTGGGACAAAAAAGGTACATTACATTAGCAGAGTTTGAAAGAGTTAAGTCACATAAGAACACTTAATAACTAAGAAATTATAGTAATCGTAGTGCTTATGGATGGGGGGGTAAGAATTTGTATGTATATAACCTTCCATAAAAACAGCAAAAACACTACAAAAATTGACAAAATCAACTTTTTCAGAACTCAGTAAAATAATCAATGGTTTGAAGCTATTCAAAGAGACCATTTTTTTAAAAAAAGTGACTGAATCTTGATTTATGGTCTTTTGCTTAATGAAATCTCCCACTTTTCAACTCTGCAGTAGCCTTCAAAGTCACAGCTTCATCAATGTGGTTATTATGAGAATCAGCAGGCTTTCAGTTAAAGTAGTGGGCTGACATTCAATTTCTAGAGCATTCCCATTTCACAAGTTTTGCTGTTATTTAACCTACCTCGGAGCACCCTGGAAAAATCTTATTCAATGTATGTTGTTGTTATTAGACCTAAATCAGAGAAGATTCTGAAGAAATTTGTTATCTCTAGTGCATTTGGGAAAAAGAAACAGTACCAGTTGTTTAATGTCACAGTTGCCTGACATTAAAAATGGTTCAACAAATGCTTAAAATAATTATATAGGAAAAATACAAATAATAATAATTATATAGGGAATAAGATGCTTAGCATAGAACTTGAAAAGCTCTGAAATATTTTTAAGCAACACAAAAGGCTCCATACATGAGGAGGGTTGTTTGCATACTCTGGATAGATGAGAAGCCAGGCTTTCACCTCTAATTGACATTGAGGTCTTTTACAAAGCATTTGAAGACTAAAGCATAAGTGCAAACTACTTGGCTGTGTTAAAGGCATGCTCCACCTCATAGAGCGTCCCTTGGAAAACAGGGGTTTACATGATACCAGCATTTAAGGAAATCTCTGCCCAATAATTTATCTGAGCAATCTACCAAAAGAGAATTTACATTGGCCTCACATCTGCATACAGAAAAAGATACAGAAATTACAGAATTATTTTAAGGAAACAAAACACACAGCAGTAAGAGAAACAAAAATAATAAAACAGAAACAGATGCGATGATGTGCCATTGCTAGTACCATAAAATATTTTAAAAGTCCAGTTTTCAACAAAACACTTAGAAGACACACAGAAACAAAGAAGTATGGTTTATAAACATGAAAAGTAACATTAAAAGAAATTGTCCTTGTGGGGTTTTAAGTGTTGATATTTTAGAAAAATTGTTTAGATCATCTCTTATGATTATATACAAGGAATTTAAAGAAACCATATCTAATTAAAGAAAGTAATATGTTTCACTGAAGGGAGAAAGAAAATGAAGAGATATAACATTTACCAAATAGAAATTTTAGAACTGAAAATTGCAAAAACTGAGTAAGACTTTAAAGTAGCTCAAATGAAGATTTGACCAAACAGTAGAAACAGTCAGTCAAAGTAAAGATAGGTCAACTGAGATTTCCCAGTCCAATAACAAAAAGAAAATAAAGAAAGAAATGCAAGCATAGCCTATGATACCTATGGCACACCTTAAGTACATCAACATATGCATAATGTGAGTTCCAGAAAGAGAAGTGAAGGTAGTAGGAGGGAGGAAAGAAGGCAGGAAGTGGGGGAAGGGGAGAGCACAGGAAGGAGAGATAGAGCCTATTAGAAGAAATAGTAAGAAAATCTTCTCAAATTGCATTGATATGAAACCAATATTAATTTTTACAACCAAGCAAACAAATGAAATTTGAATGGGATAAACTCAAGGAAAGCTAATTTCAGGCACAAAATAATTAAACTTTTTGAAGCCAAAGATACAGAGAGAATGTAAAGAGCAAGAGAGAAGTGACTTACTCTGTATAAGGTATCCTCCATTATATAAGCAACATTTTTGTCATGATAATCTATGGAAGACAGAAGGTCCTCTGCCATATCCCCTCTGCCATGCCACCCCGCTATACAGCCATCTAACAAATCACTGAAACCTCTACAAACTTTGAACTAAAATTAACCTTTCCTCCTTTAACTTGTGGATGTTGGGTATTTTTTCCCCAGCAACAAGAAAAGTAACTAAGACGCCAATTGATGCAAAAAAATAAATCCTATTTCATAATAGACATTTTTAAAAATAGAAGGAACATTCTGAGCATTCTGTTTAGTTTTTTTGGTTGGATTTTCTTAAAAATATAAAGGATGTTTGTGAAAAATTCATACCTTGCATCATATTTAATGGTGAGAAACAAAAACTTTTCCCCTAAGATCAGGAACAAAGTAATAATGATCATTGGTACTATTACTATTGATAATTGTACTACAAGTCCTGGCTAGAGCAATTAGCCGAATAAAACAAAGGTATCCAATTTGGAAAGGAAGAATTAAATTTATCTGTATTTGCTTCCATGTTTTTATATATAAAATCTATATTCACAAAAATAAATTCCATTAGTACCATTTACTGAACTCATAAAATTTACAAAATATAATACGAACATACTAAAAATTAACTGTTTCTATATACTAGTAATCAACATGCAAAAAACAAGACATTTAAAAATTATATTCATATTAACACGAAAAAGGATATGATACTTAGGAATGTATTAACCAGGTAAATGTGAGGTACATTTTCTGAAAAATACAAAGTATTTCAGGAAGAAGTTAGAGAAGAAGCTCATCTTTTTTAAAATGGATTCATGATTCATGATTTAAATTGGTGATATTGCCCAAAGTCATTTCACGTTCAATTAAATTCTATTTAAAGTTCCAATAACTTTTCAAGCAGTAGAAAAGCTGGCCATGAAAATTCACAAGGAATTTAAAAAAGCAAAAATAAATTTTGAGATCTATCAGTCTGTGTTTCAAAAGTTACTGTGATACTATAGCAATCAAGAAAGTGTAGTATGGGCATAGCAATAAACATAGATACAATGAAAGGGAGCAAGATTCAAGAAAGAAACTCATACATCTATAGTCATTTGATTTTCAACAAGAATGCCAAGGTTATTCAATAGGGAAAACAATTTCTTCAGCAAATGTTTCAGGGACAACTCAATATCATGCAAAAAATTAAGTTAATTCCCATCTTATACCATATACAGAAACTAACCCCACATTGATCAAAGACATAAATGTAAAAGTTAAAATTCTTGGAAGAAAGCAAAGGTAAATATTCATGACTCTAGATTTTCCCAATAGATTCTTTATTAAAAAACTTATGCTGAAAAAAGCAAAAAAGTACATAGATCTTCATGAAAGTTGGAAGCTTTTATGTATCAAAGGGTACTATCACAAAAATGAAAACACAGCATAGAGAATGTAATAAATTTTTTGTAAGTCCTAATTCTGTTGAGTTGATATTATCCAGAATATGTAATAACCTCAAACAACTCAGTAATGAAAGGATAACCCAATTTAGAAACATGCAAATTACTTGAATACTCATTACAGTAATACCTCAATTCATGAACAGAAGTGTTGGGCAAAATTTTGCTTCCATTTGTGAATGGTCTTGTGCCCATCTTTCTCACAAAAACATGAACATGACCATCTTCCTCATATTTGTGGAACAAAATAAGTTTGTGAACCAAAGTGCCAATATACTTGAAAGAATATAAAGAAATGGTTAAAAGCCACATGAACATGTGTTTAACATCATTAATAGTTAGGGAAATTAAAAAAAATCCATACCCAATAAGATGAATATAACAAAGGAACAAACAAACAAAAACAATGTAGTAAGTATTCCAGTGGATGTGGAGAAATTAGAGCACTCGTGTATTGTCTGTTCGATGTAAAAGTTGTAGAGTTATTCTGGGAAACATATTTTTGATTCTTCAAAATTTTAAAAATAAAACCATTAAGTTAACTTCACAAGTTCATTCCTAGTTAAATAAACAAAATAATTGAAAACAGATATTCAAGTAAAACTTGTATGTGTATGTTCATAACAGCATTATTCATAAATAACCCCGACTTAGAAATAACAAAATGCCTATTATTTTTCCATACAGTACTAAAATATAGGCTAAAATATGGGTAGACTAGAAAATTTCTGTTAAGTAAAAGTAACTTGGTGGTCCCATATTCTATTATTCTACTTATATGAAACATCCAGGATAAGAAAATGCATACAGAGAGACATTGCATTGGATTTTATGAAGAGAAAGTCACAGCTGGTAATGGAATGCAACAGCTTAATTGCTGTGGGTTTTTTTATTGGCATGATTACTTGTTTTGGAGATAAAATAAGGAATGTTTGTACAGCATTTAGAATGCGCAAAGTGCCACTGAAAGTTTACTTTAAAAAGATTATTTTTATGTGAATTGAATTTTGCCATAATATGACAAATCTTCTATGTAGTAAAACAGAACTACCTTTGTTATATAGATTAGAGGTGAAAGTAAACTTGTTTGATTCCTACTCTTACTATCCTTGTTACCATCTTCTTTTTTCTGTTCTTTTTTTCCTGCTTGTTCTCAGCTGTGTATCCCACTGGTATTTACCAGGAACCCGGAAGTAAAGGTTTTGAAAACATAAAGCCTTAATGGTGCGGAAACTCACATCTTCTCATTCTTCAGCAGCTTCACTATGACACATCAGTTGAAGGGAAGAAAAGCAAAAACCTGGGAAATAATACTTGAATACAAAAACATAAAAGATATAACAGGTGTTTTCTTTACAAACATTTTTTCACAATTTTGTGTATACTTTTTAAAATAAATTATATTATTTTAACTGAAACCCATTGTGAACTCTACTTACGCTGAATCCTAGGGTAAAACAAAACTCACCTACTGAGTTGTTCTGGTTGTATTTATTGGCAATAATTGATAATTTATGGGGCAGATTTTGGAAGGGAAAAGGTACATTATAGAAATTTTAAAACTTGAAGGTATTGGAGTAGCTAAATATAGGAATTTTTGAATTAAATTCTACAACTGACACTTTCGTATTCCCTATATAATTAAAAATGAAGCTGAGTAAAAGATCTTTTTTTCTACTTTATCATGGAGTGGTTTTCCATAGTGTACTTTAAAGCCAAACCTCTGATATTTTATAAATTAAAAAGGATAGTTTAGTAAGCAGCTGAGTTCACCCAGAAAGTCAAACTTACTCTCAAGAGAAAGCTTCAGGTTAATGGAAAGAGGGACTAATCTTGCTCAGAATTTAGTTTTCACATAAGTAGATGAAGATGTTGAACTAATGATCTCTAAAGGTACCTGTTGATATTTTGTTATATTTCATTCCAGTGATAAGTATTAATCACACCATCTTCATGTTTTTCAAGTAGAAATACTTTTTTTCTGAAAACTTTTTGACCATTCTAAATTTATACTGCTTACATTTAAGGCAACAAAGCACAAATACAAGTTTAATAAAAGAAGTTTCATGCAAAATTTAATCCTGAAAATTGCATTCTCTGTATGTACATTTGGTAAATGTCAAAGCTATCTACTATTGTTTAATTGACTTTAAAGAAAATTATGGCTTAATTAAGCAATTAATTACATTTTTAAGATAAATATTTATCTGAGTCTTCCTGACTTGAGAAATTCAAACTTTAGATTATTTTTTGAAAATATTTTCAAAATAACTGCATTTATTCTTTTAATCTACTTTGTAAGAGAATCTTGTTCATCAGTCTTGTACTGAGCAAACTACTTAAAGAAGGAAATACATAGTGTACTAATTACTGTTATCTTATTATTTTTTATGAAATTTTGTTCTGTTTTGTCATAAAATAAAGCAGAAATATAATTGTAGAAATAATTTTCTTAGGTAAATTACTTAAAAGGTAAATTTAGGTATGTAACAGACAAATCAGAATATATGTAATGTTACTTAAAGTTTATGACTCTGCAATCACATTTTAAACACCAGTCCATTCCCTGAATTTGTAGTACATGATTTGTAGCAGAGTTATTATCATTCATACATCATTTGCAATTTTTATTATTCTACAAAAATTAAATTTTAATAAAATGTAGTTTAAATTTAAAAATTTAGGCATAAACTATTTATGTGTACAGCATGTATTGAAGGTAGTCTAGTAAAACTATAGAGATAAATTCTAATTTTAATTATACATATTCAGACAAAAATTTTGTGCATATATTTTCCCATGTCCCTTGATCATTTATGGTAATAATGACAATAATTGTACAATGATATATTGGGCCATGAAAAAATATTTTATTTGATATAATTGTTGTTAACAAATACAGAATTATCTTTGAGTAACACATGGTATTCTGGTATTCAGACAAACTAGGCATTTGAACTGGCTTCATTCATGCAAGCTGTATAACCCTGCTTGACATGGTTGCTTTTATTACCTTTGGAAGAATTATTAAAATGGCTTAAATCAATTGCATTTGTAGACATTTGAAACTGAATATGACCTACTCTTTCATTCATCTGAGAAGAAAAATTTTTTCAAATAGTTCTCTCATCACAGATTTTCCACTGTGGTAAAGACTGGAAACTTTTTCATACATTGGAATTTGAAGCTACTAACAGGATCAAGTTAGAAATAGGATGAATAATATTATTTTTTTAATCAACATAAATCCTTCCTGAAAAAGGATTAGTTTGTGTGTGTGTGTGAGTTAAGATCCCCAACTACTGGCTATAATTCCTTCCAGTTGAAAACTAAGTTGTGAAGTAGTTAACATGATTGAACTCTTACACTCAGGCCATAGAAAATTTATCAACTTCTCAGTAGTGCTTCAGATCAAGAGATGTGAATGGACTTTAGTGGCTTAATCCAGTGCCATTCAATATTTGATTTAACAAATATTTAAACAATATGCTTAGAATTGAGAGGATTACAAAGATTTGTTCCAAGCTCTCCAGGAGTTTAAAGTCTAATTAAGGAGAAAGAATAACCTTGGTATGAGTATTTGCTTTTTCATATAGATAGGCGAGGAGGAACCAAATAAAAGAATGGGGAAGATTTACAGTGGCAGAGGAAAAGGTTTTCCTTTGTCTTCTGACACAGCTCATGACTGTGAAACACAAGTGTGTGTAGACATCTTTTTTAGGAAATGGAGAATTATAAGTCTTTGAAAATATTTGTGTTTTACTAAGTCTTCCTGGTAGCAGTGTATAAGAATGATTGAAAGGAGACCAAGGGAGGCCAGGTAGGAGGTCATTATACTAATTCAAACATAAAATTATGGATATCAAAACCATGGTCTTTATAAGTGAATTTGAAAAGAAAGACATGAGATAAATATTTTTTAAAATACAGTAAGTAAGATTATTGTGGTCCTTGGAATGAGTCTCTGTGAGAACTTAAAGAGGAGGAATAAATATCTTGAATTTCAGCTTGAATGTGAGAATTATTCTACCAGGTAAAAATTTCTAAATGCCTTTAAAATCACTGATGTAATGTTTTAGGGACCAATTAATTAAAAACCAAATCTGTTTCAGTCCCTTCTCTCTCTGTGGCTGCTTTCAAACTTTTTCAAAATAGCTTTGGTACAATTCCACAGAGGGACTGTTCTGAAAGACTTGTTTCTGAACTGTAGCTGCTTTTGAGTACTTGTGATACCCTAAATGAGTCAATTTGTAAGAAAACTCTTAGACTGTTTTAGTAAAATATAAGTGATTGAGAGGTTAATTTTTTCGGCCTATACTGGTTTCCCAATTTCACTTGAATAAAACGGCATCAATGTTGTTCAGGACAGTGATCCTCATACTCAAAGTGAGTCTGGAAACCACCTAGAAACTATGGACGCCCCAGACTAAATTGGCAATGTAGACATCGATTAGTAGATATTTAGGCTCCGATATTCAGTGCTTTTGACAAGCACCATGGGAGATTCTAATGCAAGATATGCAAGTGTTTCACTGAAAGGTGGGACTTAAACTTACTTACCCCATATTCTTCACCTTAATCGTATTTGTAGCATTTGATATTTTGCAAGGAAGAGAGATTTGGAGTAGTTTCATGGTGTGTGTGTGTGTGTGTGTGTGTGTGTGTAGTAAGCAAACACCAGGAGGTTTGCTATCTCATCAAGATGGACTCCTGTACTAGTTTGCTCTTAGAATTACTGGGATGTTAAAACTGGGCAGGCAAACTGGAATAGATGGAAATCCCTGTGTTAGAGAAAGAATATTTCTTCCACTATTCATCTGTCTTTCCTTTGCCTTCAAATTTCTTTTCTTCTCATGTATTTCGACCAACTTTTCAAACAATTTAACTTGTAAGTGCCACAAGCATTGAGGTTTTATATGTACAATGAATAAATATGAACCTCAGAAAGAAATCTTTTACCATTAAACTTTGCAAATGATAGAATTAGCAACTCTTTGTTATAAAAGGCGGTGAGGGAGTCATCTGGTAACCTTGAAGAATGCCTTAATTACTTTCTTTAGAAAATCAATTCAGTGAAGTCCTTGTTTCCAGTTTGGGGGAATCATTGGTTTCTAAACCACTGTGAAATTTTTTATGACATACCTTTTCAGTGTTAACAGCACCCTGACTCAAACCCCGTTCTTATGGTGACACCTGCCAGAGAAGCCCACATCAGACAAACACCAGGGACTTCTCTGATGTAAAGCAGACTGTGATTGCTTCTAGACTTTCTCTGCCCACTCTCTTATTGATCACTATTCCAAGCTGATGGTTAACATATGTCTAGAATGGATAACTCAGTCTCTTTATTTCAGGGAGATGGACTGTATCAGTGAAAAGCCAACTAATTTTGGAATACCTCAAATATAATTAGCCCCACAATTCAAATAAATGGTGCATGTGCTGATTAGTTATATCTACATGGTTCTAATACATATGCTAATAGTTCATACATGCTAATGTGTCATCAAGAAAGAGAATAAGTCAAGCACTCATCTATCTATAATGGTTTACAGGATGGAAAGACTGCTTTTGAACTGAGATAGGCATTGCCTTGATAGTTTTGAGGTATGGATAGATACTATGTTAGTTGATCGACAGATCCCTGATACTTTTGAACATTTCTGGAGGGAAGCATATATTAAGCTATCTTGTCTGTCTTTACAAATTTTTCATTTGAGTTATTATATACAGGAACTTTCCAATAACTGACAAGGTAGTGTGTGCAGCTGGGCAAATGGGATCAATCTATTAATTTAAAAAATATGATTCTATATATAACACTGACAAAAATAATTTTAAACAAATGAATTAATTCATGAAATTCTATAATAAAAATAAGCTGTGGGCTTGCTTTAAGCAAGTACATAATGATATGCCTGCGCAATAAGCTAGTTATCTTCATTTAAGTAATCTCCTCTGCTGCATGTGGAAGGCATAGAGCTGGTTCCCTTACATTCTTATTTAAGCTTCAAAATTGTATGTAATATGCCCTATCAGAAGTACTCGAATTAGTGTCAAGAAATGGCTTTCTTGTTATATCCTGGATACTTGTGATATCCTTGGATATCCTGTGATATGACCTATCAGAAGTACTTGAATTGGTGACAAAAATAGCTTTCCTTAAATAAGTGAGTAGAGGCATTTTAATTCGTTTATTTATCTCAGTCCTAGGGGTTGAATCTAGGGCTCTGCACATGCTAGGTTAATGTTCACTGAAGTTACATCTGTCACTGAGTTACACCTCTATTTTCATGTTTTATTTTCTAAGGAAGATAATTACTAAAGCCAAGCATTTATTTTGTATTTTCCTGTTTTCTTTAAACTGCCATTTCTGCTTTTTATTTCTCTGTAAACCTGTTATATGCTTTTTTTCTTTTTATCAGTACCGGGGATTGAACTCACGACCGCCTGCTTGCAAAGCAGGTGCTTATGCCGCTGAGCTAAATCCCCAGCCCCGGTTATATGCTTTTAAAGAAATACAACAGAGGCATTTCTCAGAGACTTTAGTAGTATAGCTGGATATCTTGGGGGCAAAAATAAGGTAACAGGTATATATTTCAGTTTATTGAGGGCATTAAAAGTAGCCAAAAACTCTTCATGAAAGTAAAGCAAATGAGTTTGATAAGTTTGTAAGGAAGCATAAAATGCAGCAGTGTCACCAAATTGAGTATACAGGACAAAGATAAAACTGTTTTTTTTTTTTTATCGGTACTGGGGATCGTACTCAGGACCGCATGCTTACAAGGCAGGCTCTTATGCCACTGAGCTAAATCTCCAGCCACTAGAACTGTTTCTTAAACATGAATATTATCACTTTTGTCAAAACATGGTATTCATCTTGGAAAAGATCTCTCTCCCTATTTTCTACTATCTTTTAATTTTATCTTTGTATTTTGGAATTCTCATCTAAGAGAAAGCATACTACACTTATGCTTGTGGATCTGATTTCACTTAACATTATGGTCTAAAGTGCATCCATTTTCCTACAAATGACTCAAGTCTATCCTTTATGAAAGAGTAGTATTCCATTTTGTATAAATACCATATTTTTTCATTCATCTGTGTATAGGCATATAGAACTCTTCCAAGATTCAGTTACTATGAACTGTGCTTCATAATCATGGATATGCATATATCACTGTAATATGAGGCCTTTAACTCTTTTGGGAGGACACTCAAAAGGGAGATACATGAGTCAAAGGAAATTTCTAGTTTTAGTATTTTGAGGAAAATCCATACTGATTTTTTAAAGAAGATAAAACCAAGGAAAATAAAACAGAGTAAAACTAATCAAAATAAACCAGTAAAGTGATAAAGGACTTAAAAGCCTTATGAAAGCAAGCACAATTACCATAATGTTTTTTGTTGTCTTCCAAATAGCTTCAGATACCTTCGGACACAGTAAATCCAATAGTACAGAATGCAATAGAAACAATAAAAACAAAACAATAAATGCAATAAATAACTTCCAAACAAGCCAGTAGTAAATCCAAAATGGTTACCATAATATTTTTTGCTATTTTTAAATAGCTTATCATGCCATCTGATTTAGCATAATCAAAACAAAAGAGAATAAAACCAAACACAACAAAATAGTGAAAATGATATGGTTTCCAAGTGGGGATTACCTCCTGGTGAGGCCTGGTTCTCTCTCTCCACAGTCTGTGTGTGGTTCTGACTCGCAGAGAGAGGCTTGAGCCTGGCTGTCCCCACTCTGGCAGATGCCCTTACGTGGTGCTGGTTTCCATGCAGGGATCACCTCCTTGTGAGACCTGGTTCTCTCTCTGCGTAGTCCCCGAGTGGATTATGACAGTCATTCTTCATGGAGTAAGATGGGATACCAGTGTTGTTTTACTTTATATTTTTCTGATGGCCAGAGATTTGAACATTTTTTCATGTATTTATTGACCATTTGTACTTCTTCTGTGAAGCGTCTATTCATTTTATTGATTCGGGTTATACTTTGTTATTTGGCTTTTAATTTTGGGATATATTTTTTGGAATGATTTGTATATTCTAGATATTAATCCTCTGTCTAAGAACAACTGGAATTCTTTTTCCACCTTTTAAGCTGTCTCTTCACTTTTTGTTGTTTCCTTTGATGTGTAGAAGCTATTTACTTGATGTCATCCTATTTTTTTGATTCTTGATGTTATCTCTTGGACAATTTTTGTCCTGATCAGAAAGTTCTCGCCTGTGTCTTCAAGAGCACTACCAATTTTATCTTCCAGCAGTTTGTGTGTTTTAACACTTAGATCTTTGATACATTTTGATTTTAGTTTGGTGCATAAAACCCAAACCAGCAAAACAGTGGGAGACATGGATTTAGAATCAATTTTTTGTATGTCTATAAGTAGTATTCCCAACACTATTTATTAAAGAGTAATATTCAGCATCTAATAATGATCCCTTTGTCAAAAGTCAGATACCTGAATGTGCCTCGGTTTGTTTCTGCATCCTCTTTTTTGTTCCATTGATCCTCATGTCTGTTTTTGTGCCAGTACTATTCTGTTTTATCACTATAGCTTTGTAATATAACTCGAAGTTCAAGATTAAGTGCCTCCTACTTTTCATTTGTTGCCCAATTTGCTTTTGGTATTCTGCATTGCTTACATTTCCAAATGAATATTATGAATTGTTTTAGCTCTATGAGGAATGATATAAGTATTTTTATTGGAATTGCTTTAAATCTGTGTATCACTATTAGAAGTATAGCCATTTTGACAATATTGGTTCAGCCTATCCAAAACCAAGGGATGTATTTTCATTTTGTGATATCCTCTTAGATCTATAAACATGAATCCTTACTGTGGTGTGGTATATTGAAATTTTGTATGATATGTGTAATTGTCTATACACAGCTGCAAAGATGATCTTCAAAATAGCAATTTTTTCTGCATGATTATCATATCCTTGAAGATAAGCACAAGGGAAAATGCCATGGTGTATTCAAACAAATAACAATAAATAAACCTATCAGAAAACTTGAAAGAATTTTACAGTCAATAACCTTAAGGTTTGATGGAAATTACTGTTTTAAATAACATATTTGGGACAGAAAAAGATGAATCATGCAGAAAATTATCAATAAAATAAACAATTGCGGTATACATTTGCATTCATGGTGTTTCTTTTTGGGTGTATGTGTGTGTGCTAAAGGAGGAAATAAATCTACTACCTTATCTCACAAAAGAAAGAGCAGATCTGATTGGACAGAGTAAGAATGTTTGTAGGCAAAAGCTACTTATCTTGGGGTTAGAGCAGCACTTGATCTGAAGAGTTGAGAATTTTCTTCCCTTCCTTCTTTATCTTACATATCTCAACCTCAGGGACTGTGAGAAATAAATGTCTGTTGTCTAATCTACCCTAGGACAATGGGGCTATAGGAAAGTGGGTAAAATCTTAGGTTGGATAAGAATTGGGTAAAGATTTTGCCTTAGAGCATCCTTCTATACATCCATCTCTAAATTTTAAAGTATTGAAGAAAACTGTATGATAAAAATACTATTTGCTCCACAAAATTCACTTATGGAGAAAGTATTACACATATACATTTGGTACGCTGTTTCACATTTATGTAACTCCATGTTTGATTACATGAGCACAAACTGGTAGCAGGATTTATCTGCTGCATCATCTGTGAGTTAAATACAGTGAACTAGGAAAAATCAAAAAGAGCCCCCAAAAGAAAACCATCCAAATTCAGTTTTAAACAGTGACTGCAAATATGACTGGAGTGAGGATTGTTTAATTCCTTATTTCACATTCCTAAACAGCTTAAATATAGCTAGACTATGTTCTCTGACTTGTTATGTTTCCCTTAGTCAAAGTACAAATTGACACTGAGTTAGTAGTATAATTACTTTGAGGGACATGACTTATGATTAATAATAGCAAAAATATAGGTTAATAATAACAAAAATATAGATTAAGAAGCTGTAGTAGCAGCTGTATTAAATAATTACAAAAATCCAGATGAACTCAGGTTTTGAGGCACTTGGAATATTTGAAATAGGGATAAGAAGAGTAACTGATCTGAGTTGACACTTACATTTGAAGATGTAGTAGCAGGAATAAAATGTAGTTGTAGATACCAGTACCCACATTTCAATCAGATTCCTGTATTCAGTCACAAGGGTGATAAATAAACATTTCTGAGAAGTATTAATTACCACTAATCCAGGGTAAGACACAAAGCTAGTTCCTTGTGATGACTGCATAGTACTATGTAGCTGATCATAACATAATTTAGGTTGCCTTTTTGTCAGCTTTCTTTAGCAATATCTAAAATATACTAGGCACTTAAAAATATGCGTGAATGAATGAAGAATACAATACAATATGGCCACAGTGAATTAGGATAAGAAAAATAAATTCAGAATGGATATGACTACAAGAAAACTGCTTAGTAAGGAAAACTTTTTTCTTTTCTTTTTCTTTGGCTTGGGTTCCCACAGGAACTCAGATTGAAGTTGCTTTATTCTCACATCCAACTTGTCCATATTGATATGTTGCCTCAAAGTCCCATCCTCAAAACGCCAATTACTCTTCTAAAGATAGTCTTGATTCTTTGATGCTGTTTTCCCATACTCTGTAGGATTAATTTCTTTGGTCCAGTGCTTGAGGCCAGGATTGCTCATTTAGTTCACCATTGAGGTTGTCCCTCTTCTTCCACTTCCGTAAAAGGCTACAGACTCTTGTTAGCTAGAGAAGAAGCCACGTGATCCTGCTGGATTTTCCAGACACTAGCCTGCATTTTCCGTGCATGCCAGTGCCTTTTTTGGTTGCCTTTGTGCTCCTTAACATGCACCATCTTTGGCATGAGTTCCATCATCTGCTTCTTGGTTATTTCTTCTCCTTGCCCTGACCACCCTGGATGTTGGAAGTCTAACACTTGACCCAAAGTTTCCAAAACAGCTTGTTCCTTAGCCACAGGCCTTGTCTTCTGCAACAAAACCCAAAAATCATTAAATAAACATATCTCCCCATGTGCCCTCAAGGATCATCATTCATCTAATCTCCCATTTTATCAAAAGTATGTCAGATATATCAGAAGTATTTTTGCACTGTTTATAATTACATGTCTGCTGAATAGTGCAAATATGCCAAACAAATTTTTTAAACCCATAACATGAATTTAAGAAAAAAACAAAAGAAACTAAAGTAAATGATCTTAGTTACTTTTACCAGTACTGATACAAAAGCCAAAAATGCAAAGTTAAATGAAGAAAGTTTGGTTTTAGCTTACAGTTTGCAGAGGTTTAAACCCATAATTGCTGACTCCAAGGCACAGTGGCATGGCAGAGGAGAAACAGTTCATGTTAGGTGGAATGAAGAAGCCAGCAAGGCAACAAATATCTAAGCCAACAAGCAGCAGAGTAGTGAAGTGGTGAGTGATGATAGTAGCCTTTTTTCTGTTTCTTATGTTCTATCCAGGATATACATCCTATGGATGGGTAGTATCACATTCAGGGAGGGCTTTAACATTATGCACTCCCAGAATTATGCCAAACTAATCAGTGTACTAATGTGGTAATCATTCACCCTTGATCATAGCATCATATACATACTCTCAGCCTTTCACATGTAATCCTAGTATCACACAATTTAGATCCAGTCACCTCTGAAAGACCACATCTATGATGACATGAAGCTTTAAGGGGACATCTAGACACAAATTGTAGCATAAATAAATGCCGAGTTTCAGAAAAATGTTATTTAACTCAGGAAATATTATAATTCTAAAAGATTATTAAAAATAACTAAGCAAATAATTAAGTCACTGTATTATTTCTTGATAGTTGTAAACTGTATGAACTTTTTGTTATGAAAGATGAAGAAATTCATCTGCTAATGCTTCTTTCTCAATCTTCCCTCATTAATAATTTCACTATTTTTATTTTTTCAAAGTTTACAACATTATGTTCTAAACTCGGAATTCCTGCAGTTGTTTAGTCTTGGATTCAGACTTCATTAGTACTCTTTCCAAGACATTCTGTAAGTTTTCTTCTAATGTTTACTGTATGATTCTGAAGTATAAGGGTTCAGGATTGATGCTGATTCTCTCTCTCTCTCTCTCTCTCTCTCTCTCTCTCTCTCTTTCTGTGTCTCTCTGTCTTTCTCTGTCTCTCTCTCTCTACCTCTTACCAAAAAACCACCACCTAATAGAGCCCATGAGAATTTTCTCTAGAGTTGTACAATTACTTTAGGGAAAAACTTTTGGTGTTGTATATGAGAGGGTAAAACCTGACTGGAATTCAGAGTAAGAGAGACCAGTGGTTTTCAACATTACATGATTTTGTGCAATATCTAGGTATTTTTGAAAGTCTGGATGCTTAAGCTTCACACTGGACCAACTAAATTTGAATCTGTAGAAGTAGGATTGGACATCAATGGCAACTAAAATTACCATGTGATTTCAGTGTGTTGGTAAGTTACAATACCCTTTCTCCAACTGTGGAATGTTTAACCTTATTTTATAATGTAGATATTTCTCCACTTCTACTGACTGAACCAATCTCATTGAAAATATTTTTTTAAAGTTTGTACTGAATATAGACATTTTACTCATCTTTATTAGCTCAACAATACAGTGTAACAATTATTTACTAGTGTTTACATTTGTGTTCATCATTATATGAACTTAGAAGATATTTAAAGTTTCTGGAGGACATTTGTAAATTTTATGCTAACATTATGTAGTTTTCTATGAAGGATTTGAGCATCTGTAGATTTTGGTATCTGAAGAGTGCTGGAAAAAGACTCCTTTGTTTACTGAAGGATAAGTGCATCATTGTTTTGTCTGCTTCCTGGAATATATTGAGAGTACTCATTTGCTGATATCATCTTTTAAACTCTGTTAAATTCTTTGTGCTAAAGAAAAATAAAATTAGTAGTCACAACTTCAACATACTTTGAGCCTACTTACAATAATTATGTAACTAAAAACTAACTTATGTCTATTTCTTTGAAATACTGTCAATTATTATAAATGCATCATAAAACATTAGTTTTACAAACTTATTAACATAATATAGTGAGATTAAATCAGTCAGCTATAGTTGAATCAACTAATACAGCTGTACTTAGCCTAAAAAGGATGTTAATGCAGAAAAGATAATCACAAAATGATCACAATACTTCCTCCAATGTGTATTTTATTATGTACTGTAACTGCCATGGAAATGGCTTATCTCTTGTTTTAAAGTATTCTGTTGTGTGTGATATGCTTTTGTATTCATAGTATACATCTACCATTTTGAAATTTGATCTGATTTTATTTTATTCATTTGTTTATGCATAGTTTTTTACATTTTGTCATTTTAATGCAGTGTTTATAGGTAGAGAAGATAAATGTTTGTTGGCCTGCCTATGCAGTCAAAAGATTTTATGCTTATTAAAATGTTATTAACTATTTTCTGATAAAAGTTTGAGAATACAAGCATACATAAGCATTACTCATAATCTTGCAACTCAAAGAAGACCTCTGATAGCCTTGATTTTGTTTCCATTCTTCTGGTTCTTTTATCTTTGAATCTACATAGAAGAAAATTGGGAACATGTATATACAGACATTAGGAATCTAATTTTATTTGACAAATTTACTAAGATAAATTTATTAAAGACATTAATATAAAATATAATCCTTGATCCATTCCTTCCCGGGAGTCAAAGGTGAGCAAGGTGATTCCAAATGCAACAGGAAAGCTTTGGACTATCGCTCCGGGTGGGTAAGGCCCGGTCCAGCATCCTAAATCACTATGGAGAATGCATGGGAGGTCTCTGCAGACCTAATAGGGCAACGCCCAGTGACATCCATTCCGTTCCAGGAGCCAAATATAAGCCAGGTGACTCCAAGCACACGGGGAATCTTTGGACCATGGCTTTCAGCTGGCAAGACCCCACACAGCATCTTAAATTATGGGAGGAGGTACGGGAGTTCCCCACAGGCCTGACAGGGCCAAGCACAGCAACATCCTTTCCATCCTGGAGGCAAAGGTGCAATAGGTGATTCCAAGCACACAGAGAAGTTTTGGGACATCACTCAAAAGCCAGAAATATAGGAAAATGACAAAACAAAAGAATAAAATGCAATTTCAAATCTCCAGCCCAACCCAAGCAAGCATAGGAGACATGAACATAGATGAAAATGTAAGTCATACACCTGAAATTCCTGAAATGATAACAAATGAAGTAAAGAAACAACTCTGGGAAGCTGTAAAATAACTCAGATCAGAAATAATCTCCCAGGTAAAAGAAGCATTAATGAATGTAATGAAAGAAATGCTGAACACGTATAAAGAAGACATAGTTAAAAAATTAGAGGAACAGTGCAAAAAGATGGAAACCCTGAATGAAAAATATAAGAAACAAACAATGCATGAAGCAGTTTCAGAGAGATATACAGGAAATCAAAAATTCCATCAAAAGTTGGCAAAACCACCTCAATGAAAGTGAAGATAGAATTTCAGACCTCAAAGACAAGATTGCATTTAGTGAAGAGGAGAGGAAAGATCTTTTAAAAATAACAAGGAATCAGGAAATAACAATTCAAAAGTTGCAAGATGATGCAAAGAAAAACAACATAAGATTGACAAGAATAAACAAAAAAGAAGGTGACTACACAAATGTTATCAAGAGGCTATTTATAAAAGTAATAGCTGAAAATTTCCCAAACATGAGAATGGAAACTGACATACAGATCAGTGAATCATATATAAATACAAATAGCCACAACCAAAGTAAAACTACACCCAGACATATAATAATCAGAAATTCAACATAAGAACAGAATATTAAAAACTGTTAGAAGAGACAAAGCACCTATGAAGGAAAGTCAAACAGAATCACAGCAGACTTCTCAACATAAACAATGAAGTTAGGAAAAGCATGGAGTGAAGTATTTCAGATCCTAAAGGAAAATGACTTCCAACCCAGACTGATGTACCCTGCAAAACTGTCCTTCAAAATGGATGGAGAAATAAGATACTTCCATGACAAAGAACAGCTGAATAACTTCATGATGATCAAACCAACCCTGCAAAGATTACTGAAAAACATTCTAGACAGACATAGGAAAAATACCACTAAACAAGGCAAGCAATTAGACTGGAAAGGTAAAGAATCAACAGCAGAAAGATAACATATCAAAAATAAACCAATATATGTCAGTTGTAACCATTAATGTAAATGGCTTCAATTCACCAATTAAAAGAAACAGACTGGCAGAATGGATCAAGAAATAACATCCAACCATATGTTGTCTACAAGAAACCCAGATAACCCAAACAGAAACTCTTAGACAGAAAGTAAAAGGATGGAAAACAATACTTCATGCAACAGGAACTCAAAAAAAAAAGGCAGTGGTAGCTATTCTGTTTGCAGACAATGTGCACTTCAAACCAAGAATGATCCAAAGAGTTAACAAAGGTCACTACATACTACTTATGGGAAACTTAAAGAGGAAGAGATAACAATCTTAAACATATATGCAAAAAATTCCAGAGCATCCAGCTATACAAAACAAGTATTAACAGAAATGAAAGATCAAATAAGCAATAACACAATTGTAACAGGAGTCCTTAACATGCCATTGACACAAAGGGACAGATCAAGCAGAGAGAAAATCAGCAAAAAAATAACAGAACTCAAACACATCTGTGAACAAATGGACTTGGTGGACATAGAGAGTGTTCCACCCAACAACAGTAGCATATATATTCTTCGCAGGAGCACATGGCACATTCTCTAAAATAGACCATATACTAGCCCACAGAATATGCTTAAGTAAATGCAAAAGAATTGAAAATATCCCATGCATGTTATTGGATCATAGCACCATGAAACTAGAAATTAATTATAAAAGAAACTGCAAAAACCCCACAATGGAAATTGAATAAGAGACTCCTGAGTGATGAATGGGTCACAGAGGAAATTAAAGAAGAAATTAAACAATATCTACAAAAGATGAAAATACAACATACCAGAAACTGTGGGAGGCAATGAAAGCAGTCCTCAGAGGAAAATTTATTGTAGTGAATTCCCATATCAGGAAAACAGACCACAAATAAACAACCTAATACTACACCTCAAACATCTAGAAAAAGAAGAACAAGTCAAGCTCAAAGCCAAAAGAAGGGAGGAAATTATAAAGATCAGAGCAGAAATCAATGCAATAGAGACTAAGAAAACAATGCAAAGAATCAGAGTTGGTTCTTTGAAAGAATCTATAAAATTGATAAACTCCTTGCCAACATTATTCTAAAAAAAGGAAAGAAATAATACAAATTCATGCAATAAGGAATGAAAAGAGTGAAATCATTACAGACCCTGTGGAAATACAGAAGATAATCAACACCTATTTTGAAAACCTCTATTCTCACAGGCTCGATGATACAGAAGAAATAGACAGACTCATAGAAATATATGAATTATCAAATCTGGGTCAAGAGGTGTAATACTGCTGAATAACACAATTTCAGTTAACAAAATTCAAAATGTAATTAAATCCTTACCAACAATAAAACCCCAGGCCCAGAGAAATTCTCTGCAGAATTCTACAAGAAATTCAAAGAAAATTATTGCTGAAACTCCTCAAATTCTTCAATCAAATTGAAAGGGAAGCAATTCTCCCTAACTCGTTTCTGGAAGCAAAAATGCCTATAGTACCAAAACCTGAGAAAGACCCAACTAAAAAAGAAAACTACAGGCCAATCTCCCTAATGAACATAGATGCAAAATTTTCAATAAAATATTGGAAAAAAGAATACAGCAATGCATCAAGAAGATTATACACCATTACCAATTGAGATTCATCCCAGGAATGCATGGATTGTTCAACATATGCAAATCAATAAATGTAACCCACCATTTCAATAGAGCCAAAAATATGTATCACATAATCATTTCTATAGATGCAGAAAAAGCTTTTGATAAGGTTTAACACTTATTCATGATAAGAAACTTACAGAAAATTGGAAAATATGGTCTTTACTTCAATATGATAAAAGTCATCTATGACAAACCAACAGCCAGCATAATATTAAATGGCCAAAAGCTGAATGCCCTTACCCTGACATCAGGCACAAGACAAGGATGTCCATTATCACCATTCTTATTCAATTTAGTGCTGGAAATACTAGCCAGAGCAATAAAACAAGAGAAAAAGAAAAGGAGTAAAGATAGGAAAACAAGAAGTTAAATTATCATTATTTGCAGATGACATGACACTTTACATAGAAGACCCCCAAAACTCCAGAAACAATGGCCAGGATACAAGAAAACTACCAACAACAAATGCTGGAAAGGCTGCGGGGAAAAAGGAAATCTTCTGCACTGTTGGTAGGCATGCAGACTGGTGCAACCACTGTGGAGGTCAATCTGGAGGTTCCTCAAAAAGTTAGGATTGGAAGTCCCATTTGAGCCAGCTATTCCACGTATGGGCGTATTCCCTGAAGAACTGAAAACATCATACCACAGTGATATATGTGCACCCATGTTTATAGCAGCACAATTTGTAATAGCCATATCTTGGAAACAAACTAAATGTCCATTAACTAAGGAATGGATAAAAAAAAGATGTGGTATTTTTCTACAATGGAGTACTGCTCAGCTATAAAAAATAATCACATTGAGATATTTATAAATAAATGGATGCAACTTGAGACCATACTCATAAGTGGAATAAATCAAACTCACATGTGTGAATACCATATTGTCTCTCTAATGTAAGAAATGGTAAGAGTACATAAGATACAAAAACCTCAATACAGAGAAAGGATAAGAATCTGCTCAAAGGGGAATAGATAATATCTCAGGGAAAAGGAGGAAAAAGAAAAAGTATCTAAAATTATATAAACACATCTAGGACAGCTCAGATGATTGAGATACAAATTCTATAAGATCTTGAAAAAAAGAGTTAACATTCATAGGATTGGAAAAATTGTGGATGTTGGTTGGTTTCTGGTGATCTCCGTAACTCTTGAAGATCATTATGTAAAATAATCACCCTAGTTATGCTTCTAACATCTTGATTTGAAGGCCTATGTTGTCAGTGTTTTGGGCTCTCTGCTAGTCTTATTTAGTTGCCGTTTTTTTTTCATGTTTTCCTAGTAATTTGTTTAGTTTAGTTTAGTTTTGTTTTTCCCACTAATACAGAAAGGATAGGTATACATATAGAGACTTATACATGTGTAGAATTCTCCTTGACATTTTTTGAGAATCGATTATATGATGCATGATGAAACGAACAGCTACTTTGAAGAAAAAAGATATTATGGTATCCATTACTGATTGCATATCATCATGCTGTGAAATCCAATAGTGCTTTTATTCTTTGTTCAGAGTGGTTTTAGTCTGTTTTGTTTTAATTTCAATATACATGAAGGTATAGACAGCTATTTTGAAGAGAACAAGAGACTTTATGGTAGCCATTGTTGATTTCCCTATGGTCTGGTTTTGAAGGCCTATAATGCCTTCATCATTCTGTTCTTATCAGTTTAATACTATTTTGTTTTGCATGAATTCATTGTGTGTGAACATATGGACAACTATTTAGAAAAAATCAAGAGACATTATGGTAACCAGTAATGATCTCCTGTTTTCTTGCTTTGAAATCTGTGTCATTTACATTGGTCTTCTGATCAGCTTTGCTTTGTTATGTTATGTTTAGTTTTACCCTCTTTAAAATAAAATTTAAAAAATATATAAACCTTAATGTAAGTACATATTTTAATTAATAATTGATACAATAAAATCGTGTTTACCACTTGTAAAACATGATGCTTTCAACTACATTTATTTTGTGGAAGCAATAACTTGAACTGATTAACACATACATTATCATACCAAATACTCATTTTCATTTAGTGTGAACATGTAAAATTGAATGTTGAGGCCAGATCAGTACCATAATCGCTTGCCTGACAAGCAAGAGTTCATGAGTTCGAACCCTGGTACCAAAATAAATACATTGAATCTTACCAATTTAAGCAATACAATAAAGTATTGTTAATGATGTAAAATAGAACTCTTGAATTTGCATTCACCATCTAATTGAAATTGTGTATTTCTGACCACCATTTTTCTAGCCCTTTGAAAATATTTAAGTCTTTGTTTTTATGAGTTCAAATGTTTTAGAATTCCCAGATAAGCACAATCATATAGTATGCATCTTTTTGCACTTGGCTTATTTCACTTATATTTTCCTCTAGGTTCATAGTATTTATTGTTGTAAATAGCAGGATTTATTTCTTTTAAAGATTGCATAATATTCCACTTGCTGTTATACAGCAGATTTTCTTTTTCCTCCATTAATACACACATAGATTGATTTCATATCTGACTATTGTAAAAAATGGTTCAATGAGAGTGTTTTGCCTTAGTATGGGGAGGGGTGATTTGTATAATGTAAAATTTCATTGGACTTATTTGTGTGCTACAACAAGTTGCTATAATCTATCATCTTTAAGAAAATATTTCTGGGTATTGACAATTATTCAATTATGTTTCTACAGTGGAATGAATATTGGAGATTTCTATTCTTCCATTTTGATGACTTGTCTATTCTTTGTTATATCCATAGTTCCTAGCCCATGGTTAGCATACCATAAATATTGGTCAAATGCATAAGAATAACTGTATACATCAAAGCTTTTTTTAAAAAGAAAATATTTCCTTAGTTGTTATGAATAATTTTAACCATATATTTTTATAGTTGTAAAAGCATTATTAGTTACTGATATGTAATTACTGTACAGACAAAAATCAAAGTGTAGTGTCACCTTTCCCACGAAGCTTCTTTCAAAAAGTCTCATTAAAGAAGTATTTCCAAATTAAATTCAGTAACATTTTATAATATGCATAATGCACTATTTCTTATGATTTCTACCTAAACACATATTAGCCCTTTGGCAATATCATCAGCTTTTAAAAGCCAGAGAGGATGTCATAATGAATTCCTTATTTTTTTAGTCTGTAGCATAAATTCTTGAATATATTATGTAGTATGTGATAAAGTCATTGCTAATTTTCTATATTTAGTCATCTAAGTTAAGAATCAGAGTGATTTTGTTTCCTCATGTGTCCTACAAAGGGTTGAACTAAACCATTTATAGTGTTTTTCTGATTCACTGTGGTTTTATCAGAATATACCCTCAAAATATATATCATTTTTTGGAAAGTTTTCCTTTACTTTGGCTATTATAAGTTTGAACATTGCTACTTAATTCTTAACAAAGGACATTTTCTTAAATTGGGTAAAATTAGCAACTGTCTGAGATTTCAAGTTTGTGTAATAATGAGATGAGTTAAAAATATTTTAATGAATTCATGCATCCTTTTAACACATATAATTTAGAATGGGCTAAAAATGACTTCTGTAAAAATGGACCAGTCTGAAAATAATTCCTACCACATAACTGCTAATATTTCTACCTTCTTAGATTAGAAATATACTCAACAGTTTTACTGCATATGAAATAATTTTGCTTTTTAACTTAATCAAATATTTTTAGTATAAGACACTGAGCACAGTTTACCCTCATTTTTCCAGAGCCTCCATGTCAGCTATTAAACTAAAATTTTACTGAAGTTAATCTCTGTTCCTTTCAGTTATGTCATGGTAGTACATTTATTTTTCACATCACACTATCTGATTGTCTATTAATCCTAGGTATTGTTTAGGACTAAAATCCAGACATCTCATACCAACTCTGTGATGAGCAAACATAACCACTAAGACTTCTCCAAGAAATTGTCTCACCAACAAGAGACACTGAATCATCTCTAGATCATGTTTAATTTCTTCCTTTCCACTACTTTTTTAGAATCATAATTGCTTTCCTATGGAGTTGATAGTAATGGACTTCATTTCAGACTACTAGCCCTTTTGTTAAAAGATGGATGTATGCTAGAAGCCTTGCCTCAATAATCATAATAAACGATATTTTCCTTACATGCAAAACATTGTTTCACCTATAAAATAACAGTTACCAATATTGTATTGTTAGCACCATTTTCCAGGTAGGAAAACTGAAATTCAGATTTACTGACTTGCTTTAGCTTGTAAGTAATAGACAAACTTAAAAAGATGGAGTAATCTAATACTAAAGCTCATTTGCTTAACCACTAAACTGTGCTTTCAATAAAAATAGTGAAGAAGACCAGCCCCAGTATATACCCTACGCAGTTAGTTTCTAAAAGTTAATTAAAAGCCTACACTAGTTACCTACATATTTATCTATAATTATAAACCAAAGACTTTAGCAAATATCCTCATATCAAGAGATTTTGCTTTAAATAAGAACTTCCTATGTGACAAAGATTTTCAGAATTTTGGAAACTATTTTACAGTTCGTGCAAAGAGATTTACTTAAATATGTGGGTGTATATTTTGAGCCTGTGTGTGTGTGTGTGTATGTGTGTGTGTGGAGGAGAGAGAAAGAATGAGAGCAAAATAGAGATTGAAATTACACTCTACAATTTTAGGTTATTGAAACATGCCACTACATAATAGTCTAACATGCTCATTTTTCCTGTTTTTTTCCATACATTTGCTAATTTTGACTCTTATTAAGTGAAAGATAAAAGTGAGGACCAATATTTCAATAAGAAGATTAGCTCATTGCTATAATGTATAATGTTTTTCTGAGCTATATCTTCTCTGGGGCTGACTCTCTTTTGAGCTTCAGGAACAGGCAAAATGTGAATTTAGTTTCCCACATATACCTTTTATATATCAGAGCCCACATTGTTTTTAATCCACCATATAAACCTAGTGTTTTCATTATATCTTGCTCTTCCTGTAGTGTGGGAACACTTAATCTCAAATGGTGGAATTTCAGAAATGAAAATTGGAGAGTAATCTGTGTACAACCAGCTCTAAGCCTCACAAACCACATTAAAGGAGTTATGTATTAGACAATTTTGCACTGTTGGCTTATTAAACTGTGCATTTTGAAAGCCTGAAACTATATTTCTCAATTGAGTGAGGTTAATTATTACCAGGGAAGACTTGTTAAAAAATACATATACCAAGAACATTCCCCAAGAGCCTCTTGATGAGATTGGGCATGTTCAGGGTGGTACAGCTGTAAACCCACCAAGAGACTTTGATTCAGATAATTAGTGGCTGTCTAGGAATTTGTGCATTAAACAAACCTTCTGGTTAAAACCGTTGTTTATCAAGCTTTGTAAGCATCAACCTAAACTATTCCAGTGAGTGATGGTGGTTATTATCAGAAATGTACTCAAATTTATGTTATCATCATCCAAAGTAAATGTAATTAGGTGGAGTCAATACTCAAACTTTTAATTTTAATTCCCTGTTGTTCAAATTGAAAGTAAATCATGCTTCCAGTCTGAATTATGTAATCTTCCTTGGATCATTGTACTGTGTTATGAAATAGTCTCCTCATATTTTCTGTTATGACAGCATTTTAACACTCCTTTAATAATAAAGGGATGCCACTCTATTATAATAATTAACTTATTGAAAATGTCATATCATTTGTTATTAATGGAGTTTAATATAACAAGATATTTAATGGTAAGCCAGATAATATATTTTATATATATACTAGTTTATATAAAACTAATCTAATATTTTTCATAAGAAAACACTTATTTTTTCAAAAAGTACCAGTAATCTATGAAGGCAATATAGCTTTCTTAATATTCAAAATTTGAGCCATAGCTACCAGTCATAAGCATATGCTACTGTAACATACAGAGACAGATTTCAAAATATTTAATATTCTGCTTTAAATCACCTGCATAAAACACACACACATGCACACACACACACAAATAAATAAATAAATAAATAAATAAATAAAAGCCATTCATCTCTAGAGGTAGTAACTATAGCTCCATGAGTTTTGCTGCCAAATAATTTAATTTCTCTATATATAGCAAAAGTATTTTGTTATCTTTTGCTGAGATGCAATAACTGATATCCACAACTCAGGAGAGAAAAGGTTTATATTGGCTCACAGTTTTAAGAGGTTCTTTGCATAGCTGGCTCTCAGGAAGGCAGTGTAGCATGGCAGAAGAGGCTTGCTCATGGCATGATGGCAGGAAGCAGAGAAACTAAGGGAGAAGAAAAGGAGATAGCTCCTTCCAGGCCACTATCCTAGTGACAAAGCACCCTCCCACAAGGCCTGTCCTTTCAACATCACATTTAGTTATAAATTAATCAGTGGACTTATTCACTGATAACTATCATATATCCATGATTCAATCACACTCTAAAAAATCCATCTATGAATGCATGAAGCTTTGAGGAGGTACCTAGATGTAAGCCATAACATCTGATATATATCATATTTTTTATTCATTCATCCACTGATGAATGCTTATGTTCTTTCCATTTTCTGTACATTGTGATTAGCTGTCTGATTTTTCTCATGTGCACTGCATGAGAGTAAATCAAGAAGAGTTACTTTGAAATATTACCTTTTAATATTGGACTTTATATAAGAAAATTAAGGGAATAAATTCCCAATTCAAATAATTTTATGGAGAAATAAAACATAACCTTAAAATAATGAGAAAATAAATTTATTCTCCTTTTATTTCTTAATAAATGAATGTTATGATTACATAAGGGTTTATTAGATCCCTCTTCTTGAGGAGGTACCATGAAGGCAAAAGGGAAACAGTTCAGAGTAGCCAGGGTCCTCTAGAAAATTAGACACCTACACTCAGAGTTAAATATAAATGTAAGCATCACTATACAAATATATTGAATGATTGACATATATATATATATATATGTATATGGAAATATATATGTCCATATATAGAGAAATAATTATTTTAAGCAATTCCTTCATATAATTTCTGGGTCTAGTAAGATCACAATGTACAGAGTTGAATAGGACATGCATTGACATATCTAAAAGAAAGGCATATAAATAGCCAACAAACATAAAATGCTAAAAATCACAAATCATTAGACAAATACAAGTTAAAATTATAATGACATATCAAATACAAAACATTAAGATTCCTTTAATGAAAAAGTCAATAGGTACTGGAGAAGAGGTAAAGGAAAGGGAGCTGTCATATAGTGTCTGTTGGAATGTAAATTAGTTAAGCTATTATAGAAAACAGTATGATAGTCCCTCAAAAAGTTAAAAATAGAACTATCAAGTGACCTAGCAATCCTATCTCAAAAAAAAGGAAAGATATCTGGACACTTGGACTCATGGCCGCACTATTCATAATAAATAGAAACAGCATAAGTACCCATCAACTGATGAATGGATGATGAAATACAGAATACTATTTAGACTTATTTTAAGTTAATTTGACATATTCATCATATACATTATAAGGAATTTGTACCTGTACATAATGTAACTTGAATCATCTTTTTAAAAAAATTTTTATTTAAAGAGAAAAAAAGGGTAGAAATATTACAGAATTTAAAAAAAAGATAAACAGTAAGAAATCACTAGTAGATAAATTACATATTGGCCTTTTAAAAATAGTTGTTTAAGTTACAAAATTAAAGCATACAAAGTGGACATTCAAGCAGTGAGACTGAAACAGATCTGTTCAACAATCCAACAACAACTTAGAAATATGGTTGATCAAACCTACGTACTTAAATATACATGCAGTTATATCTTTTATAGCACTTCTTATTTCCTCTCTTTTACAATAGCAATTAAACGTAAACTTTTAAAGAGAGAAAAAAAAGCCAAACAGAAAAAGGGTAGCAAAAATACAGAATTCTAAAAGAAAAAAAGGATAAAACAGAAAAAAAATACACTAAGAAATCACTAGTTGATAAATTACATATAGTCATCTTGGATATAGTTGTTCCAGTTACAAATATAAAGGATACATAGTAGACATTCAAACAGTGTGACTGCAAAGAGTTCTGCTCAAAGATCTAAAAAAGATTCAGCAATATGGTCATTATTTTACACGCTCAAACATACATGCAGTTATAGCCCTTAGAGCACTTTCTTTTCCTCTCTCTTTTACAATAGCAATTACACATTTTGGGTTTTATTACTCTTATAGTTCTTATCAATATTGACACTAGAGACACAATGTGATATTTATAAATATGATTCTTATTTATTTCACTAATGAGGATAGCTCAAATTGTCTTCATTTACCTAAGAAGGCCTCAAGATCATCCTTTTTTATAGCTGAGTAACATTCCACTGTATAAAAATACCACATCTTTTTCATCCATTCTGCATTTGATGAACATCTTGGTTCCAAGATTTAGCTATTACAAATTGTGTTGCTATGAAGATGGGTGTACATATATCATTGTGATATGAAATTTTCAGTTCTTCTGGGAAAATACCCAGGAGGGGAATAGCTGGATTGAATGGGGCTTCCAATTCTAGTCTTCTGAGAATTCTCCATATGGATTTCCATAGTGGTTGCACCAGTCTACATTCCCACCAACAGTGGAGCAGTGTTAGTTTTTCCCCTCAGCCCTGACAACATTTATTATCAGTTGATTTATTGAAGGCAACTATTCTTTCTGCACTGAGGTGAAATCTCAATGTTGTTTTAATTTGCATTTCTCGAATGACCAGTGATGGTGAACATTTCTTCATGTATTTATTTGCCATTTATATATCTTACTCTGAGAACTGTGTGCTCATCTCAGATGCCCATTTTTGGAGAGGGTCTTTCAATTTGGTTGACTTGATGTTTTTCAATTCTTTATATGTTCTTGATATAAGTCCTTTGTCTGAGGGGGTGCTGGCTAAAATTCTTTCCCAATCTGTGGGTTTTCTTTTCACTCTGTTGGTGATTTCCTTTGAAGTGCAGAAACTTTTCAATAATATGAGATCCCAGTTGTTGATTCTTTGAAGTGTTTCCCGTGCAGTTTGCGTCATTTTCATGAATTCTCTACCTCCCCCTATATCTCCAAGACTTCTACCTACTTTGTCTTACAGTAGATTTAGTGTTTCTGTTTTAATATTGAGGTCTTTGATCCATTTAGACTTTAGTTTTGTGCATGGTGATAGGCATGGATCTAGTTTCAGTCTTCAGCATGTAGAGAGCCATTTTTTCCAATACCATTTATTAAAGAGACTATCCTTCTTCCAGTGGGCGTATTTAGCTCCTTTGTCAAATATCAGGTGGCTGAGTGTCTTTGTACTTGTGCTTGAATCTTCTAATCTGTTTCATTGATACTCAGGTCTATTTCTTTGCCGATACCATGCTGATTTTATCACTGTGGGTTTATAGTACTGTTTCAAGTCAGGAAATCTTATGCCTCCTGCCTTGCTTTGTTGCCAAGAGTTGGCTTTGCTATTCTAGGTTTCTTCTGTTTCCAAATGAATTTTAGGAGTGTTTTCTCTATATCTGAGAGTTATTTCAATGGTATTTTGATTGGGACTGCATTAAATCTGTATAACAGTTGTGAGAGTATGACCATTTTCACAATGTTGGTTCTTCCTAACCAAGAGCAAGGAATATTCTTCCATTTTCTAATATCCTCTGCAATCTCCCTTTTCAGCATAGTGTAATTGTCAGCATATAGGTCTCTTACATTTTTAGTTAGGTTGATTCCTATGTATTTCATTTTTTAGAAGTTATTGTAAATGGTGATATTTCCATAATTTCTCCCTCAGTGATTTTTTGTTTGTGTACAGGAATGCTATTGATTTTTGAACACTGACTCTGTATTCAGCTATACTACTGAACTTCTTTATAACCTCTAGTAGTCATTTAATGGAGTTTTTTGGGTCTTCTATATAGAGTATCATGTCATATGCAAATAGTGATAATTTAACTTCTTCCTTGCCTATCTTTATTCCTTTTATTTCTCTCTATTGTCTGATTGCCCTGGCTAGTGTTTCCAGAACTATGTTGAAAAGGAGTGGTGAGAGTCGACATCCTTGTCTTGTTCCTGATTTTAAAGTGAATGCTTTCAGTTTTTGTCCATTTAGTATAATGTTGGCTGTTGGTTTGTCATAGATAGCCTTTATTAGCTTGAGGTAGACACCGTGTATTTGAGTTTCTGAAGGGTTTTTATCATGAACATGTGTTGGACTTTGTTGAAAGGTTTTTCTGCATCTATTGAGATGACCATGTGGTTTTTGTTTTTGGCTGTGTTGATGTGGTATATCACATTTAGTGGTTTGTGTATGTTAAACCATCCCTACATTCCTCAAATGAACCCAACTTGGTCATGATGTATAATCTTCTTGATGATTTGCTGCATTCTATTTGCCAGTATTTTATTGTGAATTTTTGCATCAATGTTCATTAGTGAGATTGGCCTATAGTTCTCCTTTTTGGTTGGGTCTTTCTCTGGCTTTGGTATGAGACTAATTCTTCCCTCCAGGAATGATTTAGCAAGGATTGCTTTTTTCTTAATTTCATTGAAGAGTTTAAGTAGTATTGCCATCAAATGTTCTTTAAATTTCTTGTAGAATTCAGCTGTGAATCCATCAGGACCTAGTCTTTTCTTTGTTGGTAGGTTTTTAATTACATTTTCAATTCCAATAGCTGATACTGGGTTGTTCAAAATTGCTATATGTCCTTGGTTGATCTTTGATAGTTCATATTTTTCTAGAAATTTGTCCATATCCTCTTTTTTTCCATCCTATGTGAGTAGAGGTTTTCAAAGAAAGTATTCATATTCTTTTGAATTTCCATGGGATCTGTAACATTTTCCCTCTTTTCGGTTCTTACTGTATGAATTTGGGTTTTTTCTTTCTTTCTCTTGATAAGGTTAGCTAGGGGTTTGTCAGTTTTATTTATTCTCTCAAAAAAAACAGCTTGTTGATTCATTAATTGTTTGGGATTTTTTTTCTTTCAATTGCATTGATTTCTTCTCTAATCTTTACAATTTCCTCTCTCTTATGAGCTTTGGGTTTTGCTCTCTCTTCATTTTCTGGAAGCCTGAGATGGAGCATTAGATTGTTTATTTGTGCTCTTTCTGTTTTCTTGATATGACAATTTATTGCTATATATTTTCATCTTAAGACTGCTTTCTTTGCATCCCACAGATTACAATATGTTGTTTCTGTATTTTCATTGAATTATAGGTATTGCTTTATTTCTTCATTAATTTCACCTGTAGCCCACTGGTTGTTCAAAAGGTTGTTATTTAATTTCTATGTATTTATGCAGGTTTTGCCATTTTTTGCCATTAATTTCCAATTTCAGTGCACTATGGTTAGATATTATACATGGGATGATTTCAATAACTTTGCATTTCCTTAAGAATGTTTTATGGGATAATATATTGTCTATTTTGGGGAATGTCCCATGCGCAGCTGAGAAGAATGTGTATTCTGATGTGTTTGGGTGGAACACTTTGTATACATTTACTAAATCAATTGCTCATATGTATGATTCAGTTGTGTTATTTCTTTGCTGACTTTTTGTCTAGTTGATGAATCTCTTTGTGAAAAAGGGCTGTTAAGATCCCCTGCTATAATTCTGTTCTTGTGTATTTGGTTTTGTATGTGCATTAGTATCTGTCTTATATAGTTGGGTGCTCCTGTATTTGGTGCATATATATTTATAATTGTTAGTTCTTACTCTTGACTTTTTCCACTAATGGGTATGTAGTGACCTTCCTTAATTCTTTTAATTATTTTAGGTTTGAAGTTCATGTTGTCTGCAAATAGAATAGGTGCTCCTATTCAATGTGTATGGGTTCCTTTGTATGGAATATTGTTTTCCATCCTTTGACTTTTAATCAATCTATGAGTTTCCTTTTGGGTCAGATGTGTTTCTTGCATACAGCATATTGTGTGACCATGTTTCTTGATCCATTCAGTCAAACTATTTCTTTTTATAGGTGAATTGAGTCCATTTACATTTATGGATATCACTGATATGTACTTGCTCAACTTTGCCATCTTATGTTCCAGTTGTTTGCTTTCTGCTTTTCCCCTTATTTAATTGTTTGTCCTACCTGGTGGTTTCTTTCATTTGTTGTTCTGGGGATTGTGTTTGTTTTTCAGTGCTCTTTCTAGGGTTGGTTTGTTGGACATGAATTTCTTCAGTTGTTCTTTGTCATGGAAATATCTTGTTTCTCCATTAAATTTGAATGAAATGTTTGCTTGGTACATCAGTCTGGGTTGAAAGTTGTTTTCTTTCAGGGCTTGAAATACCTCACTCCAAGCTCTTCTTAACTTGAGGGTTTGTGTTAAAAAGTCTGCCATGAATCTAATGGGCTTTCCTTGATAGGGGAGTTGTGTCTTTTCTCTAACAGCTTTTAGTATTCAGTTTTTATGCTGTGTGTCTGAGATCTTAATTATTATGTGTCTGGGTGTGGATTTGTGTTGATTGTTACTGTTTGGTGTTTTATATGTGTCACTTTTTTGCATATCAGATTCTTTACCCATGTTTGGGCAATTTTCTTCTATTACTTCTGCAAATATTTTGGCTATGTCAATTGCATTGGCTCCTGCCTCTTCACTGATGCCTTTTAATCTTATATTTTTTCTCTTGGCACCATCTTGAAGCTGTTGGATTGTCACTTCATGCTGCTTTGTTATTTTTAAAAGTTCTATCTGTTCATGATCACTAATTGTGATTCCGTTCTCAATGTCTGAATTCTTATCCTCAGCTTCATTTAAACAATTTTGCATGCTTTGAATAGAATTTTTGTTTCTTGGATGTCTCTTTGAGTTTGTTTCATGAATTCTGCCTGTTTTCTATATTATTCATTTAAGGTTTCAATCAATTTCCTTTGCTCCTGTACTTTTTATCTATTTCTTCTTTAGCTGCATTCAACAACTCCTTTACTAAGGTTGTTATTTCTAGCTTTACATGGAGAGTACTTCTAATTTGATTTCCTCTATAGACTTATGGAGTTTTTTTTTATTTCACTTGCTATCTTTTCTGAGATTTCTGGTGTGTTACTTTTGGGGTCTTCTATTTCAGTGTCTCCTGTACTTGCTCCTGGTGGACTAGATATTTGTGAATGCATTTTGCTTTTTCATTTTGCCATTTTCACTGAGACTGATGTTTTCAGTGTGTAGGAGGGGGTCACCCACAGTTTTTTCGGACTCACCAAGGTCTTACATTTATTTCAATGGGGTTTTGATATAGGCCCTATTTATCCACTGTACACCTCTATTTTAGGGGCATACTCACCACACTGACACAGTTAATCTGCTGTAGTCGAAGGTTTGCTGCCTGGGAGTGAAGTTCCAAGTTTTTTCCATGCACTGGGATTCTGCCAGAGTGCATGGTCAGGGCCCAAGGCTGTATTCTGGGTCCTGCCCACTGCTTGGTGTTTACTGGGCCTTGGAATGTTTCTCTGATACAAGGTGTGTTCTTACTGCCTGGGAGCAAGCTCAAAGTTCTCATGAATCTTCTTTTTTCAACATTTCCCTGACTTCCCATCAACTTTTCTTTCCCCCTTTGCTTATAAAAGCTTTTTTTACAATTTATCCTATTGTCTTTTTTCCCTTTAACTTCCCCCCATTCCTTTTATGCCCTTCCTTGTTTCCCTTTCCATTTGAACATTTTTTTCCTGCTTCCCATTGTCAAACATCCCTTTTTATCCTTATCTACTTTTTTTAGTTTCTCATATAAGAGAAACCATATGATATTTAAACATCTGGTTCTGATTTATTTCACTTAAATATGGTCAAAAATGTATTAATTTAATTAAATGTATCTCATGGCTATCTTTCTTTATGGCAGGGTACATTCCATTATATATAAAGGCCATGTTTTCTTCTTTATCCATGCATCCATTAATAGGCATTTAGGCTATTCCCAACATTTACCTATTACTAATTGTGCTACTAGAATCATGGGTGCAGATATATCTCTGGGTGGTGGTGTTCTTAATTCTTTTGGAAAGATATCAAGAAGAGGAATAGATAACTCAAATGGAACTTTTAGTATTAGTTTTTTGAGTAATTCCACACTAATTTCTGTATGGTTTTACCAATTTACACTCTCAACAAAGGGGGAGAACATTTCCTTTTTTCCCCAATAGCTTTGCCAGCATTTACTGTTAGTTAATTTCTTGATTTTAGCCATTCTTTCTGGAGTGAGATGGAATCTCATGCTTGTTTTTAATTTGAATTCTTTGAATGAAGAGTGATGTGAATATCTTTCATATTTTCATATCTGATTTGTACTTCTTCATCTAAGACATGTCTATTCATTTCAGATGCCCATTTTTGGAATAGGTCTTTAAGTTTTAAGAAACTGATTTATCTATTCTACACATGTGTCCTTTGTTTGAGGAATAGTTAGTAAACTACTATTGGTTGTCTCATCACTATTTTGATCATGTATTTTAGTGTACAAAAGCTTTTCAATATGATGCAATCACAGTTACTGATTCTTTGTAATATTTCCCATGTAATTATGGTTTTGTTCATAAATTGTTCAACTGCACCTATTTCTTCAAAAATTTTACTTATTGTATCACTTAATCTAGTGGATTAAGTGTTTGTGTTTTAACACTTAGATTTTTGATCCATTTTGATTTTAGTTTGATGAGAGATATGGGTCTAGGTTTAATCTTTGGCATATGGAAATCCAGTTTTCCCAACACCATCTACTAAAGAGACTATTTTTCTTCTAGTGAAGTTTGGCCCCTTTGTCAAAGATAAGGTGGACAACTGTGTTTCAAGCTGTTTCTGTATTTTCTCTTTTGTTCCACTGATGTTCGTGTCTGTTATTTGTCACTACCTTACTCTTTTTATCCTGATAGCTGCTTAGTATAATTTCAAGTATGGAATCATGATGCCCCTACCTTGATGTGTTGCTCAGAAATGTTCTTTCTATTCTAGATCTCTTCCAGTTATTTCCAAGTAAATTTTAGGATTGTTTTCTCTAGTTCTCTGAGGAATGCTATTAGTATTTTGATCAAGATTGCATTACATATGTAAAACAGTTTTGCAACTACAGCCAATATCACTATATTGGTTCTTCCTATCCAAGAACAAAGGATATGTTTCCATTTTCTAATATTCTCTTTGATCTCCTTTTTGAAAGTGCTGTAATTTTCAATGTGAAGTTTTTTTTAACTTTTTAATTAGATTGATTCTTCAGTATTTCATTTTTCTGGATGCTAGTGTGAAAGGAATGGTTTCCTAATTACTCTGTTGGTGAGTTTGTTATTTCTGTGCAGTAATCCTATTGATTTTTCAGTGTTGACTTTCAATGCAGCTAAGTGATTGAATCTGGTTATTAAATCTAGAAATTTTGGATGGAATTTTTGAGGTTTTCCATGAAGAGGATTAATTCATTTGCGAATAGTGATGATTTAATGAATTCTTTTCCTATCCATATTTCTTTTATTTCTTTCTCATCTAACTGTACTGGCTAATGTTATCAGTATTGTATTGAATAGAAGTGGTGATAGTGGACATTTTTTTCTTATTTCTGATTTTAGAGTGAAAACTTTCAATTTTTGACCATTTAGTATGATGTTGCCTGTTGGTTTGTCATGGATGGCTTTTAACAGATTGAGATAAAAACCTTTCATTGCAAATTTATGTAGCATTTCTATTATGAATGGTTAATGGAATTTGTCACATTTTTCTTTGTCTATTGAGATGATTATGTGGGTTATGTCTTTGGTTCTGACAATGCAGTGTGTTACATTTATTGATTTGTTTATTTAAACTACCCATGCTTCTCCTATTTGCCCATGATATTCTTGATTTGCTGCATTCTGTTTGCCAGTATGTTACTTAGGAATTTTTCATCTATGTTCATTAAGGAGTTTTGACTGTAGTTCTCTTTGTTTGGATGATTCTCTGGTTTTGGCATCAGGGCAGTACTTGATTCCAGAAATCAATTTGGGAGTGTTGGCTCTCTTTCAATTTCATTAAACGCTATGAGAAGTAATGGCATTAGATCTCCTCTAAATTTCTTCTAAAATTCAGAAGTGCATTTGTTATTTTTTGAAAGTTTTATTTTTTTGTTGGTTGCTTTTTTTCAATTCCTTTAATTTCATTGAGTGTTATTGGGTTATTTAGAATTACTATATATTTTTATTAAACTTTGGTAATTCATATGTATCTGGGAATCTATCCATATCCTCTTTGTTTTACATCTTACGTATACTTTCTGGAAATAGCTACTGATGATCTTCTGGATTTCTAGAAGATCCAGTGGGATTCTGCTCTTTTCATTCCTAATCTCATGAATTTGAGTCTTTTCTTCCTTTTTTTATAATTTTGGTTAAGGGTTTATCTATTTTATTTAATCTTTGAAAGAACAAACTCTTTAAGTCATTTATTATTTATACTTTTTGCCTCAGTTTCATTAATTATATAGAATATTCTCATCTTCATAATTTCCTCACTTGTATATGATTTGAGTTTAATTTTCTTTTCTTTGTTTTACAAGATTTAGGTCCAACATTATATTATTTATTTAAGCTTGCTCAACTTTTCTGATGTGAGAATTCACTGCTATACATTTCCTTCTTATGACTGCTCCCTTTGTAACCCATATGTTCTGGTATGTTATTATGAATTATTGCTTAATTCTAGAAACCAATTTCTTCTTGAATTTCATCTGTGACCAATTGTTTCTTCAGAAGGGTATTATTTATTTCCATGTTTTAATGCAGTCCTCGTTGTTTCTTTTGCCATTGATTTAAAATAGCATCATACCTCATTTGATGATATGTATGAGATTATTTCAATTCCTTTGCATTTACTAAATGTTCTATTAGCTAGTATATTGTTCATTGTGGAGAAAGTTGAAAAGACTGTATCTACAGTTTCTGTGGGGTGAAGCATTCTTTAGATATTTACTATCTTCATCCGTTCAAAAATTTTTTCAGGTCAGATATCTCTTTATTGATTTTTTAGTCTGTTTGATCTGTTTGTGACACTAGGGTATTGAGATCATGTATTACAATTGTATTGGTGCTTAACTGATTTTTCATATCTATTAATATTCATGTTATAATTGGGTGTGCTGATATTTGGTGCATATATATGTATGATTGTGACATCCTTCTCTTGAATTGTTCCCTTAACAAGTATGCAGGAAATGTTTTTGTCTATTCTGACCAGTCTTGGCTTAAAATCCATTTTGCATGCAAATAGAAGAGCTACTCCTGCTTTTTCCAGGTTCTCTCAGCAGGGAGTGAATTTTTCCATCCTTTGACTTTCAGTCTAAGCATTTGTTTTTGAACTAAATGTATTTCTTGTATGTAGTGTATTGCTGGGTCTTGTTTTTTGTTTCATACTGCCAATCTGTTTCTTTTGATTGGTAAATTGAGACCACTTACCTTGATGTTACAACTGATGTGTGTTGTTATTCTTTTCACATTACTTTGTTTTTATTGTTGTTGGTACTTTCTTTGGTAGATTACTTATCATGTACTTTCAATAGAATTTTTAATCTTCTATATGTATTTTGGTATCTTTCATGGAACCCAGTTCTTTCCTTTTTTGTGCATTTATAGTCCTCATAAGTTTCTTAGCTCCTCTATTTTTTTGTGTGTCTACCCTAGATGCACTAAACATGTACTTTGTTATGGTCATCATCTATTTAATTATCTGTGAAATTATTTCTGATTTTAAAGAAACTCATTCTTCTTCATTACCTCTATCATTTCAGAAAGTTAGCTGGTGGGCTTTGAATTTCTTCCACCTCCATGCTCCCTGGATTTTCCTTGGGTGAACTGGAGGTCTGTGCCTGCGTTTTGCTTCTGAGTCTTTACATTTCCTATTTTTAAAATGTTTTTAGCATTTGTGGTCTTAAGTTTCTTATGGTGGGTATATTTATTAATAGTTTTGAGACATTCTTAAGAAACAATTTGTTTTCAGAGATGTCTTCTAAGTGCAGCTGGATTTTTGTGCTTAAGTCTGTCCCATGATCCTGCCTCTTCAATTTTTAGGGAGGAGAGTTTTCTGGCTTTTTGACTTGGCATCCAGTTCTTTGATACTGGATTATGGTATAGTTTATGATCCCCAAACAGTTTCAGTGTTGTCACACAAGGCGCGACAACTGATCATAACAACTATGTCACCTTGGCTAAAGTAGTAGAATTAATGAAAACAATAGCATTAAGCTCAGACTAGAAAAGCAAAAACTATGGTAACTGTCAATTTGCCACCCTTAACAATAGGTATAAGATCTATAATTATAGAACAAAATCTAAATCAAATCAGAGTATTATGCATGAAAAATATCCCTTGATAGAGCAATTTTATTCTCAGGGGAGCAAAATCAAAGGGGATAAAAAGAAAAACATAGAGAAATAAAATAATAGAAGAATAACAGAAGCAGAATTAAAGGAAGGCTTTGGGACACTGGTGAAAAAAACAGAAGAGAAAAAAAAACAAAACTAAGAATAAAACAAAATGAAAAAAAATGCTAAGTACAATGTTCTCTTGAAAAAACAAAAGCAAACAAGTAAAGCAAAGAAAAATTAAAAAGTGATTTATCTGTGATTTCAAGCTTGTAGTTATTTTCTGGTGTCTAGAGTTTTACAGCAGTGTCAATTTTGGTGTGTGTCTCTGTAGTCATTGGTTAACAAAGGAGACAGACAGAGCTCAGACCCATTCTGGGTGAAACCATTAAGCCCACACTAGGAATAGGGTAGGATGCTTGATAATCCCAGCAAGGTTGTAATAGGAATAGGGTATTTTGGTGCTTTCAACTCTACAGAAGTTTAGTCTAATACTGCACTTTGGTTTTGGGGTTCAGCCTAAGTTGTTCAAGGTACAACACTGCAGGCTTCTCTTTATTGCCTGATCTTGGCTCCCCAACCCTTGACATAGTCTAATATTATCTCTTAGCCAATCAATTGGAGTCCCGAGATGAAGCCAGTTCATGGCTGTTCATAGTATTGAATTCATTTTGTTCCTTTGTAAAATCATATCCAATCAACCACTCTCTCCAGGGAATATGGCCAATATTTGGACTGGAGTCACTCACCAGCTGTTATAGCTCAGTGTCCACTACTCTGTTTCACTAGTGTATTTCTCCCTGGAGGTCTCTTCAGACAACTGTCCTTACCATATTCTCTGTAGATTCAAGCCTCCTCTCTCTTACAGCTAACTGCACCATGGAGAATGTACAGTCTGTCACCTCTTTTTCAGTGCTGAGGTCTGTGTCTTAATTTCCCTATAGGCTCCAATTCTCCCTTTAAATACTTCCTAGTTCATGGGGATCTATCTCTCTCCTTTTCTTCCACAAGTCGCTATATTCCAGTGCCTGGATTGTAAATCTTAGAGAGGCTGATTTGCTTTTGTTTACTGATCAAGTATCTTCCTGTAAGTGACTATTCATGCTTCAGATGGAAGGAAATCCTATCGTTTACAATAGCATTTATGAGGACATTATATTAATTGAAATAAGGTACATATAGAAAAACACATGATCTCATTTATAGGTAGAATCTAAAATACATTGAATTTACATAAGAGAGCTAAAAGATGTATACTAGGTCTTAAAACATTAACCAAGGATCCAAAATTTCTATTTAATAAAAAGCTATTTAATAAGTTCCAAAGATATATTTCACAACCCTATGACTTTGAAATTGCTGAGTGTATTATAAATGTTCTTACTACAAAGCAATCAGTGCATTTTGTAGCCTAATTTATTTATTCTACAATGCTTATATACTTTTAAATAAAATATTCATAATAAATGTACACAATTTTCATTTGTGAACTAAAAATTATAAATGAAACAATATGCTTTCCCTTGTGTTATTTAAGTCTGATCAAAGTAGAAGGCACAAGTACACAGACACCCATTTAATATTTCTGATTATGTTAAGTCCTCTGAAGAAAAATACAAGAAGAAAAAAAACCAGGGTTAAGAGTTACATTTGAGATGAAGCAGAGGGATTTTATTGGTACCAGAGATCGAACTCAAGACTACATGCTTGCAAGGCAGGCAGGCACTTATGCAGCTGAGCTAAATCCCCAGCCTGTAATATTAATATAATCAGAGGTCAGAAAAAGCCTTTAGGTTGAGTGGAGAACTGAAGAACATGAGGGATCAAACTATGTGAAAGTACTTGGGGAAAAATTCTATGCAGAAGAAACAATAAGTGAATTCCAGTATTTTTAATGAACCCATAAAAAACATTGATTAATGATATCAGACTTTTTACCAGTTAGACACCAGGCAAGGGCTGTTACTTGAAAATAGATAGTAGCCAATGAACTTCCCATCTTATTAATGCCAGTGTGAATCCTCTGTGCAGGCTAAGCCAAAACAAATAGACTGTGGAAAGGATAACAAGAGGGGAAGTAAAGTAAAAGTGAGTGTGGGAAATAAAGGGCTGAAGAAAGGAAATAAAAGAGGGAGAAATCAACAGTATCCTTATAAGTCTAAAAAATTTCTACCATGGATAAGTTATCCTTTGCATCCTAAGAAGCATTTGCTATGCATTTTTTCTTTATAAAATTTCCAAACACCCCCTTGTAGTGTATTAGGTTTCCATTTTAATCTAATTACTCAACTAAACACTCCTCAAAATCCTGGTACCTGTCTAGTCCTGGGCTAGTGAAGATAGAAGAACAAGGCATAAAGGAATATTTATATATTTAATCTTAATTTTACACTCAATTTTGTTGAATTTTCATCCTATGACCCCCCATGCATACACACCAGAGGATAACAATGTTTAGTGAATAATAATAACCTGTTTAAAGAATATCATTTGGAAAATCTTGTTAAGGGGTGTTTAACAAGAGTGTAGTTTTTTAAGTTTTTCCATCCTCACTTTACTCCACTCTATCAGAGTACATTTTGCATGTCAAATCATTCTGAGGATGCATAAATATTATAAATTGATATGTATCCCCAATGATACTATAATTATTCCCACTTGAGGTCAATATCAATTAACTTAAAGATCATCTGTTATTGTAGTAATAACTAATAGAATATATGTGAATATGGATCCCTTTTTTGTAGCTCATCATTATTGGTTTAAATTCAGCCTTGAGCATTACTGAGAACTAAAGCCGATGTATGCCACAATAATGCATGTCAATAAAGCACTGATTTTACTTAAGAAATGCGAGACAAGCAGTTCATATCTTGTCAAATTTAACCTTATTAATAAAAATACTCAGTCTCATATATAAAAATTGCTTTGTGAGCTTGAAAATTTATAACTCATGACAAATGTAGATAGTATCCTAGTTAACAAAGGTACTCACAATTGGACCACTAAGAACAAAATGTTGTTTAAGCTTCCAATCAAAAGATTTCAGCTTAAAATTATAGCCATTCTTTTTAAACCAGTTGAAAGATAACAAGGTAAGACAATTTCTGTTATTTATGTAACAAAGCATCATACTGATGCCAATATTATGCAGTTTTAACTAGTTTCATTGGAGAAATCTCCTGTATTTTAAGACAAAGCAACTTTTCTTTTTTGCTAGAAGTCATACTATATATTACATGCACATAGTGAGTAATTAACAGGAAGGAGTTAGAAAAGAGTGACCTTCGGCTGTAATGGAGGAACTTGCCAATGGAACGGAGTTCTGATAATAGTGAAAACTTGAACATGGAATCTACCTTATCTGGAGAAAAGCTATCCCAGCTGCTAAAGGTATAAATAGAAAAAAAATCAATTAGCACAGACTAAAATTGAAAATCATATGGTATATTAGATAATGAAATCGTTTTTGGTAAAGAAAATACAAATGAATTCAGGGCCAAAGATGATAACACTAATGTCTTTCATTGGAATGATAATGTAGAAATGAATACTGGCACAGTGCAACCCTTGTTTCCTTATTAATTTAGCTTTCTAATAGGAAATAATTAATGGGGAAAAATAGGTAGTTTTCATGCCCAAATGATAACTGGAGGACTATGGTAAAATCTGTTCTGTAAGAGAGGAAAAGAATTGCACAATCTAACAATTTAGCTTATGGTCAATGCTTTAAAGATGTAGTGACTTCAAAAATATAAACTTACAGAGGAAGAAAAATAAAAAATTTTGTTTGTTGTTTTTTCAAATTTCATATATCCTGAGACCTTGATTAACCATTACCCATGCCCAAGTTGTAGTTTAAAGGGAGCCTGATGATATATAGACTTCTTATCTATCACCATGGAGAATATTTGAAAACTGTGAATTCTGTGTAGTCAAATACATTGTAGTATCCTTTATGTTACTTTCTCACTTGGAGATCAATTATGAAATGTAAAGTGTCACAAATATGTCCAAAAAGCACAGTAGATGGACCTATTTCCAAACATAATAAGACACCAGACTCAGAGCAGGAAGGGTACAGACAGATTACCTAGTTTGATTCTTTTATTTACAGAAAAGAAACCTGAGACCAACCAAGGAGGGACTTACCCAAGATATCTATGAATATCTTTATCTTTTCTGAACTAAATCTTTTTTATTAAACTTTGTTACAATTTTGCTGAAGGTGAAACTAATGTAAGAACAAAGTTGAGACATGTCTTCCTTTATTTTCTCACTTGTGCAGTCAACTACGTTTTTCTTCTTTAGAACATGAAAAACATTTTCAAAATATAATGTCCTAAATATTGTATGGAATATAGTTGTACTGAAATCACTTGTTGTTTTTCTAATATTCAAATTACATTTTATTCCTGTATTTTTAATTTTATTAGTACATATTTGCAGTACATAATGATTGCATTCACTGTGGAGGACTGGAACTGGTACATGCACAAAACATGTATCAACACTTTCTTTTCCCCACTCCCTTTTGCCAGCATTAGATTAATTTATTTATCTAATATATTCTCTTAAAGTTAATTATCATACATACGGATTAACAGCCAAAAAGCAGACCAAAAAGCATATAAAATACATAACACAATCATGCTAAATCAAGGTATACTTTTAGACACCTTGTCCATGATGAACTGTAATGTTTTTTCTCTCTTGGTTTTCCTATTGTCTTTTATTTTGCACCTTATATATTGAGTTTCTCATATAAAAATAGCATATGATAAAAATATATTTTGGTTTATGTGTCTGATATACTTAGACGATATCCTTACCATCTAAGGTGCAATAATTTTCCTACAGATGACTCAAGTTTATTATTTATGGCAGAGCTGTACTCCATCGTGTATGAATATCATATTTTCTATATATATTCATCTGTCTGTAGGGCATGATATAGGGTAATGCAGGTAAGGATGATATAGGATATGACCTGGGTGGCCGATGTTTATACATTTCCCACAAGTTTACAATATGCTATATACTTTACAAAGCTAGTTCTTGTGAAATTATTACATGTATTCGCTATGTGCCCTTTAACCCATGACCTTTCCTCACGCCCAAAACAAAGGCTAAGACCCAGGTTAGCCAAGTTTACACCTACCAGTGGCACAGTTATTTTTAGAAACTAGTTTATCCCTATATGTATGAGAAGAGTGATCCCCTGACCCTTGGGAAATTTGGTCAAATTCCCCCTGCCTTGTAGCATATCTTGTTACTTGGCAGCGTTCCTTGCATTCAAAACCTCGTAAATACACTTTTACCTCACATTACTTTCATTTCTGACTTGCTCATTCTCTGCCAGAGAACTTTGACTCTGAGCCAGCCTCACCTCACTTCCCTGTTATTCACCAAAGTAGAGGTAAGGGACCCAGAGATACTTGGGGGGAGAGAGGAGGTTGTTGAAGACCTCTGGAGCTTCAAAACCACCTATCTGATGCAACATTCTGATGGCCATGTAAGTTGCTTTTAAGATTTAGTTATTATTAATTAAACTGCCATAAATACGAGTATGTACATATCACTATGGTATAATGTCTGTAACTCTTGGAGAGATATCTAGATGAGTAATATCTAGGTAATTCTTTGGGGGCTCCCATTAATTTTCACTGATTTTCAAAGTGAGTGTTCCAATTTACACTCCCATCAATGATGAAGAAATTTCTTTTTTTTCCTTGCAGCCTCTCCAACATTTGGTATTGGTTGATTTCTTGATAATAGCCATTGTTTCTGGAGAGAGATGCACCCTCATTGTTGTATTATTTTACATTTCTTGAATGATCAATAATGTTTTTTTGTTTAAGTACCTATTCATTTTAGATCCCTCCTTGTTTATCTGCTTTTAAATTTTAAAAGCTAATTGTTTCAAATTCTTCATATAGTCTAAATAGTAGTCTTTTTTCTGAGGAGAAGCTGACAAAAAATTTTCCCATTCTATGGTGACTCTTTACTCTGTTGGTGGTTTCCTTTGTAGCAACTTTTTAAATTGATGTGGTCCCATTTGTTGATCTTGGCAATATTTGTTGTGCAATCATTGTTCTGTGCAGCAAGTCTTTGCCTAAAATTATACCTTCAAGAGTTTTACCTGTGTTGTTTTCCAGAGGACTGTTTCTATTTTATATTTACAATTTTGATCCACTTTGATTTTAGTTTAAAGCATAGTGAGAGATATGAGTCTAGAGTCAATCCTCAGCATATGGTTAGACAATTTTGCATGTATCATTGGTTAAAGAGGCTACCTTTATTTCAGTATAAGTTTTGCCCTTTTCTTAAAGATCAGGTAGCAGAAATATGCTTGAAATTGGTACTGGATCCTTTATTCTTTTGTAGTGTTCCACTGTAACCACTGTAGCTTTTACACTAATTTCTCTAATGTTGAACTTTTTATTTTTGTACAGGAACATTATTCATTTATGAATGTTGAATTTTATCTTGCTATGCTACTAAATTTAAGGTTTAACTCTAGAAATATTTTGGCAGAGTTTTTGGGGTCTGCTTTGTAGGAATTCTGTCACCTGAAAATAATGATAATTTGAATTCTCCCTTTGCTAGCCATGACAATTTTAGTTTTTTCTCTTGTCTGATTACTCTGGATAATATTTTGGGAACAATACTAAACAGGAGTGGGATAGCAGAAAGATTTGTCATGTTCCTTGGTTTACATGGAAAGATTTAACTTATCTCCATTTATTATGATGTTGGCCATTGGCTTATCTTTTTTGGCTTCAATCAGATAGAGATAAAGACATTTTACACCTTTGTTCTTCAGGGTTATTTTATCTTTAATCTTCTTTCATAAAGAAAGTCACTACATACTTGTTAGGGGAAAAATTCCACAGGAACAGATAGCAATCATAAATATATATGCACCAGAAGAATTTATGGAAGAAACTAAACAATATCTACCCCAAAAGCAAATTCAAATACAAGTTACAGGAATTTGAGGGATGAAATGAAAGCAGTACTCAGAGGGAAATTTATTGTGATGAATTCTCACATTAGGAAAAAAGAACAAACACAAATAAACAAACTGATACTACAACTGAAACATCTAGAAAAGAAGAGTAAATCAAGACCAAAGCCACAAAAAGGGAGGAAATTATAAATATCAGAGTGGAAATTAATGCAATTGAGACTAAGAAAACAATGCAAAGAATTAATGAATCAAAGTGTTGGTTCTTTAAAGAATAAATAAAATTGATAAGTTCCTATACAACCTTATAAAAAAGGAAATAAAAAACTCAAATTCATGCAATGAGGAATGAAAAGGGTGAAAATATTACAGATCCTGTGGAAATACAGAAGATCATCAATACCTACTTCAAAAACCTTTACTCTCATAAGTTGAATAACACAGAAGAAATGAACAGATTCCTAGAAACATATGAATTACCAAAGCTGGATCAAGAAGATGTAAAACTATGGAATAACCCAATTTCAATTACCAATAAAAAGGTCAATGTCTTGATGGATTCACTGCTGAATTCTACAAGAAGACTTAATGCCAACACTCCTCAAACTCTTCAATGAAACTGAAAGGAAGCAACTCTCCCTAACTCATTCCTAGAAGCAAGTAATACTTTAATACCAAAGCCAATGACTCAACAAAAAAATTTAACTACAGGCCAATCTCCCTAAAGAACATAGATGCAAAAATCTTCATTAAAATAATGGAAGGAAGAATGGAGCAAATCATCAAGAAAATCATGCACCACAACCAAGTGGGTTTCATTCTAGGAATGCAAAGATGGTTCAACATATCCAAATCAATAAATGTAATGCACCATATCAAGAGAGCCAAAGAAAAGAATCACATGATCATCCCAATAGATGCAGAAAAATATTTTGGTGAAATCCAGCTCTCATTAATTAAAAAAACCTACAGAGAACTGGAATAGATGGTCTTTACCTCAATCTGATAAAAGATATATATATATATATATATATATATATATATATATATATGATAAACCAACAGCCAACCTTTTACTAAAAAGACAAAAACTAAAAGCTTTCAGTTGTCTTATTTCTAAAATCAGGAACAAGACAAGAATTTTCACAATCACAGTTCCTATTAAATATAGTCATGGAACTATTAGCCAGAGAAATTAAGAGAGAGAAATTAAAGGAATAAGGATAGGAAAGAAAGAAGTTAAATTACATTATTTGCAAATGACATAATACTCTACACATAAGACACCCAAAATTCCACTGAAAGAGTTCTAGATCTAATAACCAAATTCAGCAATGTATCTGGATACAAAGTCAACACTGAAAAATCAATAACACTCCTGTACACAAACAGCAAACTCAATGAGAGAAAAATTATGGAAACCACACACTTTAAAATAGTACCAAAGAAATAAAATAACTAGAAATTAATTTAATAAAGGTAGTTAAATATTTGTATATTGAAAATCATATTATTCTGAAAAAAGAAATCTAGGAGGATTTCAGAAATTGAAAAGATATTCCTTGTTCATGGCTAAGTACAAACATTGTGAAAATGAACATTTTCTCAAAATTGTTATATATAGCTAATGCAATTCCTATCAAAATATCATCAATAAATCTCACAATTCTAGATAACCTATTCCTAAAATTCATCTGGAACCAGAAGAGATTTAGAATAGGAAAGGCAATTCTGGGCAACAAAGGCAAAGCAGGAGATATTACAATCCCTGAACTGAATTTGTGTTATAAAGCCATTGTGTTAAAATCAGTATGGTATTGGAAAAAACCAAGCCTAAATATCAGTGAAATATATTGGAAGATAAAGCTGTAACTACAAGCACACTCAGCCACCTTATCTTTGACCAAAGGGCCAATTTTAGAGGAAGAAAGACAGCGTCTTTTACATGTCTTGCTGAAATAACTTGCTTTCCATATGCCAAAAACTCTAACTAGATCCATGTCTGTCACCATTCACTAAACTAAATTCAAAGTGGGTCAAAGTTCTAAATATTAAAACAGAATAACACCGTAGGTAGAAATCTTGAAGACATAAGGGTAGGTAGAGAGTTCATGAACAAAAATCAAACTGCATGGAAAATACTTCCCAGAATCAGAAACTGGGATTTTGTCATATTAAAAAGTTTTTAAACATTGAAAAAAATCACCAACAGAGTGGAAAGAGTACCCACAAATTGGGAAAAGAATTTAGCCAGTTTTCTCTCAAAGGACATGAATCTAGAACATATAAGTAACTGAAAAAATCAGGCTCCGCAGATTCAAAGAGCCAATCCAAAAATGGGCATCTGCGATGAATACTCAGTTCTCAGATGAAGAACCACAAATGGAAAATAAATATATGAACAATTTTTCAACACTAATGGTCATTTAAGAAATGCAAATTCAAGCAACACTGGGATATCACCTCATTCTAAACTAATGGTTAACATAAAGAAATTAAACATTAACAAGTGCTTATGGGGCTGTGTGGAAAAAGAAACATTTCTTCATTGTTGGTGGGAGTGTAGACTGGTACAACCACTATGGGAATCAGTATGGCAATTCCTAAAATAACTAAAATTATAGATTCCATTCACCAAAGCTATTCACCTTCTACATATTTTCCAGCAGAATTAAAAATATCATACCACAGTGACATATGAGCATCCATGCTTAAAGCAGCAGTATTTGTAATAGTCTAATCTTGGAAACAACCCTAATGCCCATCATCTGAGGAATGAATGAAAGTATATGGCATTTTTATCCAATGGAGTGCTACTCAGCTATAAAGAAGGATCACAAAGAGTCTTTTACAAGTAAATGGATAAGACTTGAGACCATATGCATAAGTGCAGTAATTCAAACTCATGTGTCTAATACCGTTGTCTCCATAGTGTAAGAAACTGGAAAATTGAATAGGATTCAAAATCTACAATAGATATTGTGAAATGGTAATAAAAAGCTTGAAGGGTAAAAATAAGTGGGATAGGGAAAGGAGAAAGGAATAATGGGAAAAGGAAATATAAATTTGTTTATACATACATAAAATAATTCTACTAGTTCTTGGATAAGAGCAGTTAATATTCATATGATTAGATCTATTTTGCATTTCTACATCTGGTAATCTAAACAACTCTTTTGAAAATAACAATATGCAATATTACAACCATTTTAAATTCCTGTCATCTTGATTTGAAAGCCTATATTGTTGTTTGGGGTTTTTTGTTGTTCTTGTAGTTGCTGTTTGTATGTCTCTTGTTTATTGTTTTACTTTTCTGTGTTTTTTCCTCTTTAAAATGAAATTTGAAGAGAAAAAGAAAAGAATGTCTTGTGATGATATTGTTTGTAGATTGTTTCACATCCATATCTTTACTCTGCATAACTGCTTTGAGGATAATGGTACATAATGAATTAATGATTTTTATCTTCCTATTATTTTATTTTGAAGATTTGTTTAATTTTTCCTGAAACAAACTACATGATTATTCTAGAATCCCAGTGAATTTCAACATTTGATAAAATTGCACAGGATTGGGCATTTTTTAAAAATTCCCACTTCTCATGTTCAAGTAGGGTTTCAAAACACTGAATCCCATATGTATAGTGTTGATGTTCAGCAAAATTTTAAATTAGATGAAGTTGCATTTAATTTGATTAATGTAGTATACTTTTAATACAATGAAGTGTACTAATTTTAATCAAAAGCCCAATTAGTTTTATAAATTAAATACATGTTTGATCACCCTCCCAGAAGCAAACTGTTTTGATTCCTCCTATCACAAGTTAGTGTGACTTATTCTAACACTTCACATAAATATTGAAAATACTGTATATTCTTTTGTGCCTGACTTGCCTCATTTACAAAATGTTAGAGTCACTATGTTGTTGCATGTATAATTTGTTCATTTTTTAGGGATATTTGGGTGTATGTTTATACTATAATAAGGTTGTTTATGTTTTGTTTGATGCATTTTTCCAGCTTTGGTTTTCAAAATAAGTTGATGCGGCACTCTTGTACAAGTATTTCATTGATACTTTTTTATTTCTTATAAGTAAATACCCAAATCTTGGGTAGGTTTATGCCTAACTTTGTAAGAAAAATTCTCTCCAACATTTAAAAATATTTAGTTACTGAGTTATATTATTACTTAACATATGGTATACTTCAGTGAATTTTCTATGTAAATTTAAAAATATGTTTTCTCTGTTATTGAATGTAGTCATCTATGATTATCAATCAGTTCAGTTTTTATAGTGTTGTTTACATTTTTAGTTTGTTTTTAACTTTCATTAATTAATGTGAAAGGAGGGCAAACTCAACTAAATTATGATTCCTTCTTTTTTTTAGTTTTGCCAGTTTTCACTTGTGCAGTGTGAAAATGTACTAGGATCATACTCATTTAGGATTATTACATCTTCCTTTTGAAGTGACCTTTTATCACTTGCAAGAATACTATTACTTTTGGTTATCATACCTGTTTCATAACATGCATTGCATTGTTTTACTGTCAGTCTATCTGTGTCTTTATATTCAAAATGTAACATTTGCTGGAAGCACATTATTTAGGTTCCATTTAAAAATGCAGTTTGATAATAAATGATAGATTTTTTAGTGTTCTTTTGTGTATATGTAATGTAATTATCAGTATGTTTTTAAGCCTTTGATTTGCTGATTGTATTATATTGTATTGGATTGGATTGTTTTATGCATTTTACCTCTTCTTGCTTCTTTTAGCTTAATCAAATATAGTTTAGTACTCAATTTAATTTTCTCTATTGTCCTGGCATTCCTCTACTTAGAATTCATCATTTTGTGTAAATACTGAAAATTGTGGACTAGCAGAGGACCTGGGGTTAACATCGTGATCATTCTATTGTTTTTTTAACTGTTGTTGAAAAGAAACCTTTGTTAGTATCTGAAAATAATTGTTTTGTACTTTGTTGATTTTATAGCTGTTTACATTGGGAGGGCTAGTTTACTACTGCTTAAACATGGTTGGAATTGAATTTTGGGAAATTGCTTTTTGGATTATCCTATTATTTTGGCCTTTCTTCTGTGCCGTGGACCTCTTGTTCTCCCAGTAACCCTTGTGGATGTTCTAATTCCAGTGTCTTATTCTCTGAAATTGTGCATATATAAATTTATGAAGGTTTCCTCTCACAAAAACAGAGGGTATGATACTTTCAGGAACTACTTTTATGATTATGTGCATTCAAGAAGTTTTAAAGATACATGGGACTTCATCTCTGGTAGTAGACTATATACAAGTGATGCATTTATTGTACATTTATTCTGTAGCAGTTGCTTTGATAGTATCCACCAGAATGCTAACCTAAAGCATACCGCCTACTTTTCTTGTTTTATGTTGAAAACTATAGGAAGGAGAAGGTATTGCATAGCTAAATGCACACTTAGAACAGCTAGCACAAATCCTTTGTGGCCTAAAATGTAAACCAGAGAAAGGACAAATTAATTTTTTTTGAGTTGACGTTTCCACCATGAGAATTGAAGTCAAATGTGAATGAACAAAAAGAGGCAAGACATTTGGAAATACACTGCCCATGTCCACACCATGACCTAGTACTTATTAAACATTTTTTTCTTCTTTACACTTATATTCCCTCTACATTTTTACTGTATTTATAAGGTACATCGATGGAAACACTGGATTTTCTTTCTTTGTTATTTTAATTTAGCACTCCTTAGATTTACTATTTAGTGCATGTTTTCTACTAGGAATTGATTTGGGTATTATTTTAGACACTCCAATTACACTGGCAATTTCATTTATTTTGATAATTTAGAACTTTCTTTACAAGTAATATGGTTAATAAATACATTATATAAACCTTCTGTAATGACACTACTTTTTGAAGCCTTCTGGTTAAGCTACTTAAGAATACTAGATTGCAACTCAGCAAATGAAATATGACTGCACTTTTCCATTAAATATGTGATCTTGGAGAAATCCTGTAATGCAAAAAAATAAATAGATAGCATTTAAAGTTTGTTTCAGCAATATTAATTTCCCTTTTGAAAATAAGATTCTTCTATTTCTTCTCTCTTCATTTTATTGAAATTACCTTTTCTCTTTTATGATTTTTTTATATTTAGTACCTATGCATTTCAATAAAAAGTATTTGTATAATCAAATTTGTAACCTCAACACAAATTTAATCCCTATTTTTGCTCTTTTAATTCTTTTTTCTTATCGCAAGTATCTTCTAGCATTTTTAGATAGTTTTGCTAAGATTGACCATGTTTTTTTTTGTACCAGAGAATAAACTTATGACCTTATGCTTACCAGGCAAGAACTTGAGCCATTAAGCTAAATCCCTGGCCCCTAAGATTGACCACCATTAAAAACAAAAAGCAAAACCAAAAAAGGGTCATGTCAATTGGGAATCTCTGTTTCTTCCATTGTAGTTTCATGCCAGTCTTTACACTAATTTTATTTTTTTCAAGTCATTGAGAGTATTAAATCAAAATTTGAGTTTTTGCATATTGATTACTAAAAAAGCTGCATGATTTACAAGCTTTAAGATAGCATCCCTCAGAGAGAATTGTCTACTAAACTTGCATTTCCTTGCAAGTTATTCATGTTTATAGCACAATAACTAAGTTTTGGATGTGGCCTATAGAATGGAAAAGGAAAATGTGGTGTTTACACAAAATGGAGTACAGCTCTGCCATAAAGGCTTCATACCCAGGAAAATGGGTACACTTTTTGGACATAATATTAAGTGAAATAAATAAGTCACATATGCTTATATCATGTTGTTTCTCTTACATGAGAAACCCAAAATATAAATAAAGAGCAAAAATAAAGATAGATTAAAGGAAATAAGGTGGATCTTTTGCAAAAAGGAAGGAGAGAAAAGAAATGAGGGGAAGGGAAGGAGAGGAAAACAGAATTAAAATGTGTTGTGCACATGTATGTACAACTCCCTACAAGAAATATGATCATCCTGTACTCTAAACAGGTACAAAGAGGAATAAAAAATGAAAAATATGTTTATTATCCTTTCTATAAAAATAGGAAGATTCTTTTTAAACCATAAAATAGAAGAAATTGTCCCTAAGGAAATAAATAAAATTTAGCATGTGGTCACAGTGTGTGTGTATGTGAGACATAAGCATGTGTGTGTGTTTGTAAATGCAGATTAAAGAATAGTTCAAAACTGTGATTAAGTGTGCCTTGAAAGTGGAAGTTTTGCTATTAGTGTACAGTTAAGCATTTTTCTGAATGTCAAAGTTAAGATTATTATAATTACCTGACATTTAGAGAACATTACCTTTCTCATAAACCCAAATCTAAACTTTAAATTATTTCTAAAATCATGGCAAACTTGCCAAATTAAAGTTCTATTCAGAGCATGCAGAGAAATTAGGCTCAGTATTATTAAAAACCTATCTACTTCTCTAATTGTTTAGTTTTTATGACTATAAATCTCCCATTAAATGAATATTTAACTGTTTATTTTCACTATGCCTCCATTGTGGCAATTCAGAAAGAGTGTGAGATCCTTAGACTTGTTTGTTGCCACAGAAATTTCTCAATATTATTACCCAAACAATGCAATATAAAAAGTACTTACATGATAAACGGTGTTATATATTAAAATACTCTATAATTAATTAAGATATACAGGTGAATTTACATAAATTATATGCAAATAATATGCCATTTTATATAAAGATCTTTAGGCATACACATAAATTTTTATATTCAACAGGAGATCTGGAGCAAATCCTCATAAAGATTGAGAGATGACCACATAAAGTATACAATATGATGAATTACTGTATGTAAACACTTTGAAGTGATTGTCAAAATGAAGTTAATTAACATATCCATCATATCACTTAATTACTAGGATACATCTACTATGCCTGTTATAGATTCTTGCTTTGTATTCAACATGAGACTTACATAAAACTACTATTTAATGCGGATAACAAATTCAAATATACAGAAATTCTGATCTTCTACTCCAACATCTCCCACATACATTTTTTCTGTCATAACTTACCTCTTTTTTATCGTATATCCATTGACCTCACTGTTATAGTGGTTTTCAATATTTCTTTCATTTTTATACTACACACCACCATACTAAATGCCACCATGACAATATTATAGTGATCTAAATTTATATATGTAGTTATGATAAAATTTGTATTTTCATATTTTTTGCTTGACTAAGTACTATACTTTTATATTGATTTGAAGAATTCCCTTTAACATTTCTTGGGAGATAAGTGTAGTGCTAATGAACACATATAATGTTTGTCTGCCTGGGAAAGGTTTTATTTCTCTTTCTTGTCTGAAGTTTGTGCATGTGTGTGTGTGTGTGTGTGTGTGTGTATTTGTGTGCATGTGTCGTGGTGTTTAATGTTAGAATCAACATGTTTTCTATGTATATCCAGACATAAGATATATACAGTGATCTCATTTTTAGTTACGTAAGTAGGCAATGTGTTTTACATTTGTTTCTCTATATTTTTATTACTACATGTTTGAAATACACAATAATACATCTCTCATGTGGAGTTGGTAAATGTACTAACTAAATCTCAGTTGCCTTTTATATCTGCTTTTCTTTCCTCCCTCCAAATCTTGATCCCATGGCATTCAAAGAAGATCTGTATTCCCATTTTCTATTATTATTTTTAGATTTTTTTAAATGAATAAGCATTTTTCACTTTTTCTAGATTTAATTTCTAACATAGTAAGTATTGGTAGATGTGCTCCATAAATGTAAGCTACTTAGGTACACCAAAATTTAAAAAAAAATTCCCTAAATGCAAAAATTTATAAACTGCTGCTTAAATATAGTCTAAATGTAATATTTTTAAGCAGTAATCATTATTTTGCAGCTTTCTCTGTGACTCTCATCCATGTTTCAATCAAATTAAATATTTTATTTCATATTCATAAATCAAATTCAAAATTAATGTATTAACACCATTGCAAAAGTCAACTATCATGGCACGTTATAATTGCATGTTTTATTATTTTTCCCTGTGTATCATAAACAGAATAAGGTCTGACATTACAAAGTTTATTTTTTTAATTAGGTTCATTGGTACAATTTAGATATACAGAATGATCACATTCATTTAGATATACACGATTATCATCATAGGGAATTTGTACCTGTATATGTTATATTTGTTCCTCTTTTTTGTTCCTATCCCTTTCCTCTCTTTTCAAATTCTCTTCCCCTCTCTATTTAGAAAGTTCTGTTTCCATTTTATCCCTGTTTTATCATTTTTTCTATTCTATCTTCCCCCCAATTCTCATTTTCTTTTGAACAACTACTTTCTATTTCATATCTCTATTATATATTTTGGTTCATAGTCACACTTTCAGTGTCTCTCACCAGAGATACAATGCATTATTTACACACTGTGTGTCCAATTTATTTCATTTCAGACTCATCTCAAGATTCATACATTTAGCTATACATGTCTCAAGTGTATACATTTTTATGGTTGAGTAGTACTCCATTGTATTAAAAATATTTTTTATCAATTCGTTGGTTGATGGGTATTTGGATTGTTTCCAAGATTACCAGTTGCGAACTCTGCTGTTACAAACATGGTTGTGCATATGTCACTGATATATGGTGCTTGTAATTCTTTTGGGAAAGATACCTTGAAAGGGAATATAAGCGTCAAATGGAATCTTTATTCCTAGTTTTTTGAGGAATCTCCACATTGATTTCCACAGTAGTTTCACCAATCTATGCTCCTCATAGTGATGTCTTAGTTACTTTTCTTGTTGCTGAGACAAAATGCCCCAACATCCAAAGTTAAATGGAGAAAATGTTACTTAGGGGTCAGTTTATAAAGATTTCATTTCATAACCTGCTGACTCCAAGGCAGAGTGGAGCATGGAAGAAGGATAACAGTGGCAGGAGACACCAAAAGCAAGGAGAGAGGAAGAATAAGTAAGCCTCTTCCATTCTCTTATACTGTATGCAAGCTACTGACCCTGTGGTGGTTGTGTCTCTCACACACTTAATTCCAGCATTAGACCATGAATCAATCACAAACTCTAGATTTAACCACCTCCAAAAGTCCAACCCCCATGACCACATGAGGCATTGAGGAGATATCCACACATAAGCCATAAGTAAACAGTTGTTCCTTTCCCCCACATCCCCACAAACATTTGTTATTTGAAGTGTTGATATTAGTAATTCTTTCTGGAGTCAGATGAAGTCTCACTGTTGTTTTAATTTGCATGTCTCAAATAATCAGTGATGTTAAATATTTTTCATGTGTTTATTTGCTGTTTGTACTGCAAATTATTGATTCATTTCAGATGTCAGTTTTAGGATGTCTTTAAATATGGGGGACCAAATTTCTTTAGTTCTTTATATGTTCTAGATATTAATGTTTTGTCTGGAGAACAACTAGCTAAGATTTTTCCACTTTGTGGGTTGTTTTCACTGTGTTGGTGATTTCTTTTGATGTGTGAAAGCTTTTTAGTAAGATGAGATTCATGTTCTTGATTCCTTCTAGTGTTTCCTGTGCAGCTGAGGTTTATTCAACTGAGTATTTGCCTTCACCTATGTCTTGACTAGTTATATGTGTTGTTTCTTCCAGCATATTTAGCATTTCTGTTTTAATATTTATATTTTTGGTCCATTTTGATTTTACTATAGTTCATGGAGATACACATGGGTCTAGGTTTAGCTTTTGATATGTAAAAAAGCCAGTTTTTCCAGATCAAATTATTAATGAGGCTATCTTTCTTTCAGTGAATGTATTTTTCCTCTTTGTCAAAATAATATGGCTAAATCCGTTTGAAGTTGTTTTTATATCTTGTAACCTGTTTCATTGACCTTAAGGTCCATTATTTTGCCAGCAACATGCTGTTTTATCACAACAGTTCTTTAGAATAATTTCATGTTAGAGATTGTGATGTCACCTGCTTTGCTTTTGTTAACTAGTATTGTTTTTACTATTCTAGGTTTCTTCTGGTGCTAGATGAATTTTAGCAAAATTTTCTCTAGATCTGTGAGATATGTTAATTTTATTTTGATTTGAATTGCATTAAATCTATATACAAATTTTAGAAGTATGGCTATTTATTTTGATGTTCCTACCTACTAAGAGCAAGAGATATCTTTCTATTTTATGATATCTTCTTCAATTGCTTTTTTCAGAGCTCGAGAGTTTTCAATGTAGAGAGTTTTTACTTAATTTGATAAATTGTAAGTACTTTATTTTGATGCAATTGTGAAAGGGGCAGTTTCCCTAATTTCTCTCTCGGTAGGTTGTTATTTGTGTGCAGGAATTCTATTGTTTTTTGATCACTGACTTTGTACAGTTATGTGGCTAAATCTGTTTATTCAATCTACAAAGCATTTGGTGGCATTTTTAGGCTCTTATATCTTGACTATCATGTCATCTGCAATCAAAGATAATTTAACTTCTTTTCCTATCGTTATTCTTATTCTCTTTATTTCTTTCTCTTATCTAATTGCTCTAGCTAATGTTCCCAGAAAAATCTTGAATAGCAGAGGTAAAATTGAACAACTGTGTCTTGTTCCTGAGTTGAAAAGCAAGTTTTCATTTTTTGACAATTTGTTATGATATTGACTGCTAGTTTGTCATAAATAGTTTTTATCAGATTGAGATAAATACCACCTATTTTAATTTTCTGTAAGTTTTTTTTTATAATGAATGGATATTGGACTTCATCAAATGCTTTTCCTGCATCTATTATTATATGGTTTTGTACTAGATATTGTTAAAATGGCACATTATTGATATGCATCTTTTGCACCCTCCCTGCTTACTTAAGATGATTCCTACTTGGTCATGGTGTATACCTTGATGATTTTTCTATACTCTCTTTGCCAGTATATTGTTAAGGATTTTTGTATCTATATTCATTGAGATTAGTCTGTAATTCTTTTTTTTTGGTTGAGCCCATTACTACTTCTCATGGTAAGGTAATACTTGCTCCCAGAAGTGAGTTTAGTAGTATTATTTCTCTTTCAATTCATTAAAGTGTTTGACAAGTGATGACATTACATTTTCTCTATAATTCCTCTATATTTCAACAGGATCAGGGATTTTTATTTTTTGTAAGTTTTTCATTATATTTTCCATTTCATTAACTAATAATGGATTATTACAAATTCATGTATCTTTTTTATTCAAATTTGGTAATTTATATGTATGTAGCAATCTGTCAATTTCTTCTTTTCTATCTCATTAAAGTTTCTCAAACTAGGTATTAATTATTTTATGGGTTTCCTCAGGATCCATTGTGATTTCACCCTTGCTATTTCCAACTGCATGAATTTAAGTCTTTTCTTTCCTTTTATTTATAAAGTTACTGAGAGTTTCTCAATTTTATTTAATCTTTAAAGAACTAACTCATCAATTTGTTTATTGAATGTATTGTTTTCTTAGTCTCTATTGCTTTAATTTCTACTCTGATATTTATAAATTCATCCCATGTACAGGTGTTGGACTACATTTGTTCTTCTTTTTCTAGAAGTTTGAGGCTTAATATAGTTTGTTTACTTGAGCTCATTGTGTTTATCTGATATGAGAATTCATCACTATTAATTTTTTTCTCTGGAGACTTCTTTCAGTGCATCCCATACATTTTGATATGTTGTATCAATGTTATCATTTACTTGTGGATATTGTTGAATTTCTTTTTTAATTTCAACTGTGACTTATTGGTTTTTCATACAGTATTATTTAACTTTTATGTGCTTATGGAGTTTGCGTGGTTTCTTTTGCTATTGATTTCCAATTTTATTGCACTATGGCCAAACAATATCTATGGGATAATTTCAATTCCTTTTTTTTTTGTCTTTTTTTGAGACAGGGTCTCGCTATGCAGTTCAGGATGGCCTTGAGCCACTTTGTAGCCCAGGCTGGTCTCAAACTCACAATGATTCTCCTGCTTCAGCCTCTCAAGTGTTGAGATTACAGGCGTGAGCCTCCATGCCTGGCTAATTTCAATTCTTTTGCATTTAATTTAGCATGTTCTATGGGTTACTATAAGGTCTACTTTGGAGAGCACTCCGTGTGTCACTGAGAAGAATGAATATTATGATTTTGAGGATTAGAAAACTTTTTAGACATCTACTGTGCCCATTTGTTTACAGGTTTGGTTCATTTCTGATATTTCTCCATTGATACTTTTGTCTAGTTGATCTATCTATTTATAATAATGGAATATTAAAGTCCCTGATTACAATTGTGTTAGTGGTTCTTTCATTTTTTATGTCCATTAATACTTGTTTTATGTAGTCATGTGCACTAGATATTTGTTACATATGTATTTATGATTGCTACTTGTTCTTTTAGTATTCTGTTAACAAGTATGTAGTGACATTCTTTGTTTTGTTTTTTTGTTTTTGCCTTTTTTGAATCAATTCAATTTCATATTTTCTGGAAATAGAACAACTATTTCTTCTTTTTTCTGGGTTCTTCTCACATGGAGTATTGCATTCCAACATTCAACTTTCAGTCTATGAATTTCTGTTTCAGTTAATTGTGTTTTTTTGTATGCAGCATATTGCTGGATCCTATATCATGATCTTTTATGCCAGTCTAATTCTTTTGATTTGTTAATTGAGACCGTTTACATTGGTGGATACAACTGGTATATATTGGCTTGTTTTTTATCACATAGGTTTCCTGTTTATGGATCCCTGGCTTTCCACTCTGCTTTATTGCTTTTTCTGCTTGTTGGATTCATTTTATTGGTGTCTTGGTGTTGTGAACTTTGTTTTCTTTCTCTAGACTATTTTTCAGAGTACTTTATAGAACTTGTTTGGTTGTCATTAAAATCTTTTGGTGTTCTTTGTCAGGGAATTATTTTATGTCTCCTTTAATTCTGAAAGGTAGCTTTCCAGGATGCATCAATTGGGGTTGGAATTTATTTTCCTTCATGGGCTGAAATAATTCCATCTCTCTTTGATTTAAGGTTTTGTGTTGAATAGTCTTCTGTGATTCTGGAGGGTTTCCTTTGTACTCACTTTGTTTATTTTTCTCTAACTGGTTTTAATGTTTTGTGCTGAGTTTCTGGAAACTTTATTTCTATATGCCTTTGTGTAGATTTATTTTCATCTCACCTAATTGGGGTTCTGTATGCCTCACTTATGTGTATGTCAAATTCTGTTCCTATGCTTGGGAATTATTCTATTATTTTTCAGAACAGGTTTTTATGTCATTCATACTGACTCCTGAATTTTCTTTGACTCCAGTCAGTCTTATATTGCTCTATTTTCCATCATCTTGCAGTTGTTGAATTTTTTCATGGTCCCTTGCTATTTTAAGGGGTATTTCTTTTATTGATCACTAGTCACAAATCCTGACTTCTAGGTCTGATACTCTATCTTCACTTTATATGTTTGGTTTTGCAAATTTTCATTGGGATTTTTAATTTCCTGAATATCTTTTTGAATCTATTTCATGGGCTCCATTTCTTTCCTATTTTAGGTATTTATGATTTCCATTATTTTACTAGGTTCCTCTATTTTTTTAATCTACATGTACTCTAGATGTGCTGAGCAGGACCATCTTTATGGTCACTATGGTCTCTATCTCTTTTTTTACCTGTAAGATTATTTGTTTTGATATCCACTATAGCCATGATTATTATTATGTAAAATTTCTTTTATTGTTATTCCAGTAAATTCAGGAATATGGCTCCTGATTTCCTGTATCCATTTATCTACTAGATTTGTCCTCATTAGATTGGAATTCTGGAATTATGCTTTGTTTCTGCCTTTGTTATTTTCTATGTTTTTACTTTAATTCGCTTTTTGTATTTTTCTTATGTTGCATAGCTGTATCACTGTTGTGGAAGTTTTCCTAGAACATTTCTATTCCCCTGAGATGTCTTCTAGTTGTAGCTGGCTGTTGTTCTTTGTATCTGTCCCAAGATCATATCTTTCCACTATATTAGAGATGAGGTGTTGCTATCTATTTGGCTCAGCACCCAGTTCTTTGGTACTGGATTAAGGGGATGACTGTGAACCCAGATTATCACAATTTTAAAATGGAAGGTGAAAAACTGATTGCAATAAGTATTGCAATTCAAACATCAGTATTAATATCATGAAGCACATCCCAGAAACTGGATTAAAGGGATGACTGTGAACCCAGATTATCACAATCTTAAAATGTAAGGTGAAAAACTGATTACAATAAGTAAAGTAGTTCAATTAGCAGTTTTAATATCATGAAGCACATCCTAGAAACTGATAATTTGTGGTAAGTGCTAAATTGGTATCTCTAACCAAAAGAGGAACACCTATAGTTAAACAGCAACACAAAACATAGACCAGAAATTTGTATGCAATAGGTTTCCAATTGGCAGGGTAATTTTATCCTGTGGGGAAAGGGAATTTATGAGATGTAGTAGACAAAACTGAGCATTAGCTGAAGATAAATATAGTAGAAGCAAAGCTGAAGGACTAAGGATGATCCTCCAAATTTTGGGAAAGTGGAGAAGAGGACAGGAAGAAATAAATGAAAGACAATAGAGAAAAAATGAAGACTAAAGCAAGAAACTTTTGAGGCAAAACAGAAAAACTAGAGAGCATTCATTCACTTGTAAATTCAAAGAATATGGAAATACTTGTGAGGAAAGAGAGGCAGGAAGGAGAAAACAAAATGGACAATAAAAATCAAAACCTATACAATCCTTCCAAAGTTAAAAAATAGAAAAAAAATTATTATGAAACATTTCCTGTGGCCCCTGCATTTTGGTATTAGTTCCTTATTCAGAGCCAGAAACTGTACTGAATAACTCTGCCAAGTCTGCTGTAGGATTAGTTCTGAATGTGGCTGATCCTGGTCATAAGGCATGGGGAGTGCCATTGCCTCAAGCAAGCCAAGGCCATTTTCTTGCTGGGCACAAGGCAGGTGTTATGACCTTTTGCTGCCCAAATTTTCTTATATCACTGGCCACAGGATGAGAAGAAAGATATGCCCTTATCTTGTCACTAGCCTTATCTTGTGCCTCTGGACCAAATGTGGCAGAGGGTGTGGGGCCCTTGTCTCACCACAGGCCAAGGCTGGTCACCTGCTTGCACTGCCACTCACAGAGAAGGGGGCTGCTTCTAGTTTTTTATAGCTAGGGCTAAGCCTAGCTTTTGGATTTTGGCAGAATGGAGTCTGGTTCCCAGCTCCTACTTCTCAGTTGAGTTCCCTCCAGTCTGTTGCTCCACTGCCAGCTGTCTGTTGTAACTGGATCCCTTCCCTCCTTCCACTCCTGACATTGGCACTGAAATGACCCTGGGACTTATTTGCTCCTGGAGTTCAAACCCAAAGCACTTTGAGATAAAAGATTGGTTCCACCATCCATCTGCTACTCCACGTGACTTTGTGCAGGGCACCACTGCTCTGATGCACTCTCCAACTGATGATCATGGGGTCAATCACTTGGGAAAGTATCTCGTGGTATCACTGTTGGCTCTGACTGCACAAAACTCTCCTGGTCCAGGTAAGATCTCAGTCCTTGTGAAGAGCAAAATTGCTTTTCTGGTGAACTCCTTGTCTAGCAGGTCAGCTACACAGCTGCACCAGATATATTGCATTTTCTTGAATCTCACCAGTGAGCAATTTCTCCTGTAAGAATGAATCCAATTTAGTGGGCTGGGAATTTAGCTCAGTGGTTGAAGTGCCTGCCTTGCAAGCACACAGTTATGAGTTCAATCCCTGGTACCAAAAAAAAAAAAAAAAAGAAAGAATCCAATTTGGTTTTTCTCCTCTGTCACTCCTCCTGTGATCTCATGTGATTTCCACATTCTTTGATTTCTCTCCTGGCTGTTGTTCTCAGACTGCTGGCACTTCCTTAAGGAGAAGCTGAGTAAGTGACACTCAACACTCCACTATTTAAGATTGTTTCTGGGTTTCTCTGTGTCACTAAGTGATCGAGGTGAATTAGTGACCCTTCTTCTTTAGTTTTTCACAGTGCTGGAAAAAAAGGCATGTGTCACCATGTTCTTATGCTGTAGGCTATTTGCACTGGATTTTTAAAGGTGAGGAGAGTTACATGGCAATCACCTTTTAAAATGAATGGAATTAAGGTGAATTGAACTGAAAGTTCAATAAGCTTTTTTTAAAAAAAAATAGAACAAAGAATACAGAGACAATGACTTCTTTTTTTCATATAACATGTCCAAAAAGACATTTATGACAATTTATTTCTTTTACTTCTATTTTTACTTTCAGTGATCCACAGGCCATGATGAAGACAAATACTTTGAAAAATGAAGCTGTCATCTAAAAGAAATCTGAAAATTACACAGTTTAAGAATACTCTTACCAAAACAATGGAATCTATATGACTCCAAAATCATAAATTTTTTGAGCACTGACATTATATCACAAGAAGAAATTCCTGCATGTGAAACTGTTTTATGTAAAAATTATAAAATATTTTGTATTACATTACAATCAGATTCCAAATACAATGTGTAAATGAAACATGATTGAATTTCATATTTTGACTTGGGTTCTACCCTTAAGATAGCACATTATGTACATCAAATGCATTACTACAAAATCTGGAATTTTATACATTTCTACTTCCAAATGTTGTGATACAGGATAGTCAACCTATGTTTACTTGAATATAAATCCTTCAATTTTAGTAAGCTTGACAATTTGTCCATGTATATAAATTAGGATAAGAAGAGATGATGCTTTATATATGGTAGCATCAAACCAGTCAAAATAAGGTGAAAGCTATCAATGAAGTCTTAATAAGATAGTAAATTTTTCTGTTCAAGGATGATCTGATCTTACACATAGAAGAGATGGCATGGATATTTACCAATTTCCCTAAAACCAAAGCTATATTGCAAACATATATTATTTTTATTTCAAAAAAGAGAAAACCTTAAATACTTTATCAAAAAAGTATTAGAACAAATAAATAAATCCAGTAAAATTGAGGGTATAAAGTAAACATTACAAAAATAGGCTCCTTTCTATTTATTAAAAACAATCAGCAAAATAAAGAAATAAACATTTATTTACAATAGCGTTGAGAAATTAAATACTAAGCAATACATTTAATCAATGAGATAAAAGACCTGTATACTGAAACTTATAAGAAATTGATGAAAGAAAGTGAAAAACATACTAATAATGTAACTGTAACTTATTTTTATGGATCAAAATGTCAGTATTGTGAAAATATTCTTATTAGTCAAGTAGTCTTCATGTCCACTGTAATCTCCATCCAAATTTGGATGACATTGATTCATAAGACATTGAAAAATTTCTATATTTAAGCCTGGAGAAATGCCTTGGTAATCCCAGTACTCTAGGATGCTGAGGCAGGGTGATCACAAATTTGAGACCAGACTGGCCAACTTAAAAGAGATTTTGTGAAATTATGTATCAAAATAAAAAAGACTAGAAGATGTAGCTCAGTGTGAAAATCCTGAGTTCAATCCCTAGGGCCTCAGTGAGAGAGAAACCTAAAATTCACAGGGAACCAAATAAAGATACTGAATACCCACAGTACTTTCAAACAAGAACAAAAACTGGAAATGTACTTCCTGATTCTAAATTATGTTGCAAAAATATTATGAAAACAACATGATACTGAGATAAAAACATATAAAACAATGGAATGGAACAAGTTGCCAAGAAATAGTCATGCATATACGGTTATTTTATTTTTGATAAGGGCACCAAGAAGACACTGTGAAGAAAGGTGAATCCCATCAATAAATGGTGTTGGGGAATCTGAACATCTGTCATAGAAAGAATAAAGTAAGTTCAATCTTTCATCTCAGACTAAGTCAAAGACTTAACAGTAAAACCTCTAACCATGTACTCTTTTTAGAAAAACTCTTTGATATTGGCTTGAGTAATAAACTTTAGATATGAAAATAAAAGTGCATAGAAAAACAAGTGAAATTACATTAAACTACAAGACTTCTGCAAAGAAATGAAACAATTGACAAAATGTAAAGAATAACATATTGGATGATAGAAAAATTTTCAAACTCATGAAAAAGATTTAGTCATCTGAAATATTGAGCATTCTTCCATTTTAAATATTAAGAATTCTTGAAATTTCATAGAAAAATATCTTGATTTTTACAATGGATGAATTATATGAATATTGTCTTCTCAAAAGAAGATATGTGGATACCCATAGGTATATAAGATATTCTCAGCATGGATAGTTTTCTGAGAAGTGCAAATCAAGATCACAATGAGGCATCATCTCCCAACTGTTGTGAACACTATTACTAAAATAAGGAAAGAAAAATAATTTACTGAGTGTTAGCTGGCTTTAGAGTAGATTATAACATTGTGCTCTGTTGATGCAAAAGTAACTTAGAACAGTCATAGTGGAAAAATAGTGTGGAATCTCCTAAAACAATTAAAATTGAAATACTATCTATTACCCAAAATTATACTACTAGATACATATCCAAATAGAATGAAGTCATTATTTCAAGGGACATATCCTTAACCCTATTTCACTCCACTGTGTACACTAGACTATACAGTGGCCCAACCTAAATGTCCACAGATATGTGAATGAATCAATAGGAAATTATGCTAACTGAATAGACAAATACTATATGATCTCACTTATTTTTAGAATATAAAAGTGTCAAAATAATTGAAGAAAGGAGTAGAATTATGATTGTTAAGGTCAGGAGGTATGAGAAGTAGGAAGACATCTATGAAAGGATACGAAGTTTAAATTAATTATGATATATTCTAGAGATCAATGTACTGTCTTTAGCTAATATTACTGTATGATGTATTTGATATTTTCTAATAGGGTTTTGGTTTAAAGACTGATATTTGTTCTTACCGCAAGAATAAAATAATAATATATGGGGTGGAAACATTAAAAATGGCCAGAGTTGATACATACATCCAATTACCTTGATAGTCAGGATAATGCACTTCAAAAACCCCCCAATAAATTATATGCATTAAGTGTGACAGTTAAGCTTGGTTGTGTCAACTTGATTGGCTTGGTAGTCACCCATTGATGGAACATACTTTTGGGTATATCTGATTGTTTAATAGAGTCATGACCTTGGATACTGTATCTGATCCCTTCCCATTTACTCTCTGACACTTCAGCTCTGTTTTCCAACTGCAATGAAGTAAGCATCTTTGGTTCTCCATCTACTTCTACTTTGATGTTCCTGCTTTAGAATAAATCAGCAAACCATAGATTGAATCCCCTGAAACTATGATCAAAATTAAACTTTTCCTCCATTATTAAACTGCAGGCATTGGTATTATTTCCCAGAGCAGGGAAAGCTGACTAATTCATTAAGTATGTATAGCTTTTTGCATGTTGATCATTCACAAATGAAGGTTCAAAGAATATGATGTTGAAAAAAATTGCTTGTGAATAACTTGTATTTAGTGAAAATGAGAAATTATTTCTATTTGCTCAGTCTTAATATGCTCAAGTGTAATCACAAAGATCTTATTATTTATAATAGATAATGTGGTTAAAGAAGATTGAATTTAATTGGTAAAATGATCATTACTTATCTGTGCTCTGTTTGTAATTGATTAAGAATATACTATTAATGATAATAAAGATTTAATTTTTGAAGGAGCAAAATTTAAAGGTGATGAAATACTAATTAAGGATAGATATCTGGAAATTTAAGGGAGAATTTTCCACAAAAATCATACGAGTATCAACTTTAGGAAGTAAAGTTCATAATCAGGGACTAGAATTCTCTAAATTTCATGCTTCAGATTTAGAAAATCATCATATAAGCACACCCATGTAGACACTTGCAGTGTCTATTTTCAGGCTGAGTATGGAATGATTCTGTGATAAACTCTTTCTATTCAGTGTGTACATGAAACAGCACCAACAGTCACCTGGTAGTTTCCTAAATACACCACTCAGATGTATTGTGTTACACATCTGTTGCAGTGTAACAAATTTCCACAAATTTAGCTGATTAAAACAAACGTGATTGGAAAGGTTGTGTCCATGGGCCTGACCATGATGTGCAGAATTTATGTACTGTGCCAATGCAAGCCTCAGAAAAACCTCAAGAGGACAAGAGATCTATGAGGGCTGCCCAGCTTGCCCTCTGACACTTTCTGTGTTAAGAATAGTACAAAGGAGGAGGAGCACCAACATGGCAGAGTGGTGGACAGCAGAGAAAGAACCTCTCAGAGAATCACCATTCAGATGTTGGAATATAGCAACATGAGGAAGACAAGAAGGACAGAAGTGGGTCCCTTCGGCCCAGAAAGAATATGAAGTGTGAATTGAAGCCTATGGAGAGAGCGAAAAGACAAACTTTAGTGAAGAACATGGATGTATCCTGTGGAATCTTCTCCCTGAAATGGGACTACTATACAAGAATAGCAGTTTAAAGCTGAAGGCATATGATGATGGCTAATGACCTCAGATGCCTCCCCATAGAGATGCAGCAGTGGAGGGGATCAGGGGACTTGAAGAACTGCACTGACTGAATGAGTGCTGAGGGCTCAGTCATTCCTTTGGAGACAGTGTTAGGATGAGAGCCATAATGAAAATGGGCCAGCTGAGCTCAGAATTCAAAGAAGCTACTGTCTATATCTATTGGCTTTAAAAGTTACTGAGATTATCCACTACCCCACAAAAATGCTACTATTGCTGGCTTTGATAGACTGGCATGGATTGGAACTCTGTCTACACACATTGTGTACAAGTGATAGCAGAGACAAACTTGGAAGTGAGGTTTTTTTTTTCTCTTTCTCATCTTTTTTTTGTTTTGTTTTTATTTTTTGCTTTTGTTTTTTCCCTTTTTCTTTGACCTTTTTTATATGATTGAGAATATTCTTAGCCTCTTTGAGGTTGTGATCATGTTCTGCTCTTTTTAAAATCTCTTTCTTCTCTCTTTCCCTCCAGTCTTCTACACCAGTTTCCCAAAGTAAGCATGATGCCCCTTTGTTCTCCAACCATGCTTCTAATCTCTTCCTGTTCTTCCACTTCTATATTTTCTCCTCAACTCATTTTAAATTTCAAACTCTGAGGGAAAAATTGACATACTAAGGACTTGTACACTGCATATAATTTTCTGGTTTCTTTTAATTTATTGCTATATAACCACAAATTGAGATCACATGGTTAAAATTGACAAATTAATGGTTATCTCAGTTTGTCATTTTCTAGGTTTTGCTTGATGTTCTTGGTACCACTATAGCCAAAAGTGACATACTTTTTCTAACCAACTACTCTTCTTGTTATTACATTACTGAGATTGACTAAGAATCACATAGAATACTGTGGCACAGTGCCAGAGAATCTGGAACTGGGCCAAACAAGCAGCAACTTCTCATCTCCAATAAATTCAAACGGTAACATCTTCTAATAGACTCAAAATCCAACAGCCAGCTACACCTGCAAGATACTTCAGAGATGTAGTCATTTCCTAAAGGTCTTAAATACTAACAAGAAAGTAACCTACCATGGACAATTTATAATCATCATCACTTGAATTAAACTACAAAAGAAAAGAAAATGAGAAATCACCAAAACAAGATGTGACTCCTGACATCCAGTTCATCATAGGCAAACCCAGGGGCAATAGGGTGAAACAATCTGTAAGCTTTCCACATGGCCTCTCTGAAGTGATGAAAACAAAGCAATTGAATGAGGCTCTGGAAAAAAAATCAGAAATAATTTCTCAGATAACTTCAGAGATCATGCCCAAGATAAAATCCATGCTTAGTAACACAAGAGCATATGCATAGAAGAAAGATGATCTTAACAAAATTATGGAATGCTCAGCATAGGAAAAAATGAAATCTATAAGTCAGACTCAAGGAGATATCCAGAAGAACATAAACTCTATTGAAAGAATCCACAGAAGATTAAGCCAATGTGAGGACAAGATCTCAGATATAAAAAATAGGCTTGAATTAGGCAAACATAAAAATGTTCTCAAAAATAGTAAGAGACATGGAAAAATCTTTCCAGCAGCTGTTGTATGGGGCAAATAAGAATATCTTAAGCTTGAATGTAGTCAATGAAAAAGTAGTTGATAGAACAAATGATATTAAAAATTGTTTACAGACATCATGGCAGAAAACATCCCTGGTGGATCTCAATGTGAAAAAGACTTTCATATTTAGATAAGTGAGGAATTTAGTACTCCATTCAGCCATGATCAAACAAAATAACATAAAATAAAATAGAATAAAACAAAATTACACACAGTCATATCACAGTCAAAATCACAGTAATTCAACGAAAGCTGTTATGAAAAGAAGCAAGTCACCTATAAGTGAAAGCCCATCAGAATCACCACTGATTTCTTAGCACAAATGCTCAAAGTCAAGGAGAGCTTGGAATGAAGTATTTCAAGTTCTAAAGGAAAACAACTTTCAATCGAGATTAATGTAAACTACAAACTACCTTTCATAACAGATGCAGAAATAAGATACTTTCATGACAAAGAACATCTGAGAAATCTTATAACCACCAAACCAGCACTACAAAGTGTTTTGAAGGACATTCTATAAAAAAGATAAAAAGGATTACATTACCATGAATCCCAACAGAAGGAACCCACAGGGAAGGCAAACAATTAAACAGAGGCAGAGAAAAAACAACAAGGGAGCAACAACAGGAAAATAACATCACAAAGATAAGCCACTACATATAAGTTATAATTATCAATGGCAATGGTCTCAATTCCCAATCAAAAGACAGAAACTGGAAGAATGGATAAAGAAGCAAGATCCAACAATATGCTGCACACAAAAACACATTTAATCAAAAAATGTCATAGACTGAAATTCTAAGGATGGAAAACAAAATGAATTTCAAGTCAAGACTGATAAAAACAGATAAAAGAGGTCATTCCATCCTTGTAAATGAAACAATCCAAGAAAAGGTAACAATAATAAATATATATGCAACAAATACTAGTGCATTCAACTATATAAAATAAATACTAATGGGCATGAAAAATCAAATAAATACAAATATAATTCTATTTGGGGATCTCAATACCCCACTGCCACAACAAGATAGATCACTTAGACAAAAAGTCAACAGTGAAATATTAGACATGGACGAAAATTTGAAAAAATGGCCTTAGTAGTTGTCTGGAGGGTTCCATCACACAAAATCATAATACACATTCTTCTCAGCTGAACAGGGAATATTTTCCAAAATAGGTGCATACTAGTTCATAGAATATGCTTAAGTAAATTAAAAAGAATTGAAATTATTCCATGCAGATTGTCATACCATACTGCAATAAATTTGGAAATTGATGGCAAAAGAAACCACAAGAACTTTCCAAACACATGGAAATTAAATAAAACTCTGTGGAACAATCAATAGGTCACAGATGAAGTTAAAGGATAAGTTAGTCAGTTATTACAATTGAATGTCAATGACAATACAAAACACCAGAATTTATGGGACACAATGAAAGCAGTCCTAAGAGGAAAATTTATACCAGCAAATAGTCATATCATGAAAACAGAGCAAGCACAAATAAGCAATTTAATGGCGAAACACAAGCTTCTAGAAAAAGAAAATCAGGCTAAGCCAAAATATCAAACAAAGGAAGATGTTATAAAGAACAGTGAAGAGAATGAAATGGAGACTAAAAACAATTCAAACAAGCAATGAAGCAAAAAGTTGGTATTTTGAAAGTTTAAATAACATTGACAGAACCATATGCAAACCTACCCCTCCCCAAAAAAAGGAAAGAGAAGACTCAAATCCACAAAATTAGGAATAAAAAGGGTAAAATCATAATGGATCCTGCAGAAATCCTGAAGATCATCTGTACCGACTTTGAAATCTTGTATCTTAATAAGATAAAAAAAAATGCAGGAGAAATGGAGATTCCTAGATACATATGAATTAACAAACTTGAATCAAGAAAATACAAAAATCCTAACTAAATCAATATCAATCAATGTAATCAAAGATGTAACTAAAAACCTACCAACAAAGAAAAGGGAAGGTCCTGATGAATTCAATGCTGAATTCTACAACAAATTTAGAGAAGATCTAACACCACTACTTTTTGAACTCTTTAATGAAATTTAAAGGGAAGCAATACTCCAAAATTCATTCCTTGAAGCACCCTGATACAAAAACTGAAAAAGCATCCAAATGAGTAAGAGAATTATATGCCAATCTCCCTAATGAACATAGATGCAAAAAAAAAAAAAAAACCTCAATAAGACTCTAGCCAACAGAATGGAAAAAAATCTTCAAGATATTATACAACCATGACCAAGTCTGATTTATCCCAGGGATACAGGAATGGTTCAACATACAAAAATAACTAAATGTAATACACCATATCAACAGAGCCAAAAACAAAAATTATGTGACTCAATAGATACAAAAAAGTTTGACAAGGTTCTGAATCTATTCATGATAAGAATTCTACAGAAAATTGAAATAAATCATCTTTATCTCAAGCTGATAAAATCCATCTATGACAAGCCAAAAGTCAATTTTATACTAAATGAGCAAAAACTGAATGTTTTCTCACTAATATCAAGAGCAACACAAGGATGTCCACTGTCTCCACTCTTATTCAGCACAGACCTGGAAAGTTTAAACAGACCAATTACACAAGAGAAAGGAATAAAATTAATAAAGATAGTAAGGGAAGAACTTAAATTAAAATTATTTGCGATGACATGATTCTCTACATAGAAGGCTCCCAGAACTCCACTAAAAAACTTTTAGATTTAATAAGCAAATTCTGTGATATGGCTGGATACAAAGTCAATATTCAAAAATCAATAATCTTCATGTACATAAATAATAAAGTTACTGGGAGAGAAACCAGGGAAGCAACAACCTTCACCATAACATCCAAAAAACTGGAACACTTAGGAATCTAACAAAAGATGTAAAAGACTTCTGCATTCAAAACTACAATACTCTGAAAAATAAAATTGAAAAGGATATCAGAAATTAATTAAATCTTCTTTGCTCTTATGTAGGAAAAACCAATAGAGTGAAAATGGCCATACTTCCAAAACTGTTCTACAGATTTAATGAAATCCTGATCAAAACTCTAATAATGTACCTTACAGAATTCATGAAAACAACTCTGAAATTCCTCTGGAACCAGAGGAGACCTAGAATAACAAAAGCAATTCTGGGAAACAAAGGCAAAACAGGAGCCATCACGATTTCTTACTTCAAATTATACTATAAAGCTACTGTGTTAAAAACAGCATGGTATTGGCAAAAAATAGACATAAAGATTGATAGAACAGATTAGTAGATGAAAGACAAATCCAGACATACTAAGCCACCTTACCTTTGACAAAGGTGCTAAACACATTCACTGGAGAAATGAAAGCCTCTTTTAAAAATGGTGCTAGAAAACCAGGCTCTGCATATGCCAAAGATTAAAATTGGATTCATATCTTTCACCATGCACTAAAGTAGATTTTAAATGGATCAAAAATCTAAATATTAAAGCAGAAACTTTAAATCAGCTGGAAGATAGAATAGCTAAAACTCTAGAAAACTTTATGCAAGAAACCCAGATTGCAAAGGAATTATCAAAAGAATCAACAACTCAAATCTCATCTTATTAAAAAGCTGTTCCACAGCAAGATAAACCATCAACAGAGTGTAGAGACAATGTAAAATGTGGGAAAAAATGTTTGTCAACTGATTCCTCAGACAAATGATTGCTAAAATGAACATATAAAAAACTCAAATAATCACACCTCTCAATTTTAAAGACTCAGTCAAAAATGGGCATCTGAGATGAATACATAGTTCTCCAAGGAAGAAATATAAACAGCAAATAAAATATGCAAATATATTTTCAACATCATTGGTCATTTGAGAGTTGTGAATTAAAACGTCATTGTAATTCTACCTCACCACAAAAGCAATGGCTAATATCAAGAAATCAACCAATAATAAATTCTGAAGTGACTGTAAATAAAAAGAAATCCTTTTCTGCTGTTGATGGAAGTGAAGACTGGTGCAACCACTGTGGAAATCAGTGTGACAATTCCTTAAAAAGCTAGAATTTGAAGTTCATTCAACCCAGCTATTTCCCTTTTGGATATCTTCCCAGATGCATTAAAACATTGTACCACAGTGATATATGTGCATTCTTGTATATAGCAGCACAGTTTGTAATAGCTAGACCTTGAAAACAACCCAAATGCTCATCAACTGAAGAATGTGTAGAACAGATGTATCTTTATTCAATGGAGTAGTACCCTGCCATCAAGAATCATGAACTTGAGGCTTTTATAAGTAAAGGCATGCAACTGTAGACAATACTAAGTGAAATAAATCATACTCACATAGGTAAACATCCATACTGGTTAGTAATAGAAACACTTAAAACCTATGTCTCTAGTTACACATGAAAAAAGTAAGCTTTTTGTTGATTGAACTTCAAATTACTTAGAAAAAGGAATCACTGGGATTCAGGAATTTTGTAAGAAGACTACAAAAAGGGGGAAATAATTTTTATTGATGATTATTCTGTAAATACACTATATGTGGAACTGTTACATGCTAATGAAACTAATATATACTAATGTATTTAATTTTCATAATATCTTTTCTATTTGGATTATAATAATTTTGCTGAAGATAAAACTACTTAAAAAGAGTAAGATCATGTACCTAGCGAAAGGGTCCATGCAAGTACACATGACGTTGATGCCAGACCATGATATTGTGTTCTTGTTACTATCTTTTGTTTATTAATATATATTAATTGGAAAAATAATTGGGTTTCACTGTGGCATTTTCATATATATTCAGTGTTCATGTCCACCCTCCCTCTAATTCTTGCTCCCTCCTTGAATTCCACTTCACTCTACTCACTTCTCATTTCCCATCCTTTCCTTTTCTAACTTCTGATCATCTTCTTTTCTTCTTCTTAGATTCCACATGAGAAAAAGTACACTTATCTTTCTGTGTCTGACTTATTTTACTTAATATGCTGTCCTGACATTCCATTTTTTTCCTGAAAGTAGTATTTTTTGTGGTTAAGTAATACTTCATTATGTATGTATACTATATTTTCTTTATTTATGTGTTCTTAGATACAGAGACCTATTCTGCATATTAGGTGTTGTAAACAGTTCTGAAGTACTCAAGAGTATATAGGTACCTATTTCATATGCTGAATTCATTTTCTTCAGGTATATAATCAGAAGAGGTATTGTTGGAAATTTTGGTAGTTCAAATTTTAGTCTTTTGGGGAAATCCATATTGATTCCACAGTGACTGTGTCATTTGATCCTGATATGTCCATTTCAGTAGATTACCATCAATAAAGCATGCTCTTGGATGTGTCTAGATAGGTCGTGGAAGCATAACTTTGGGTACAGATCCTTGTCCATTCCTCTTGACACAGCTCCCTTATTTTGCTTCCTCTTGACACATTTCCCTTATTTTGATTCCTGGATACCATAAAGCAAGTATCTTTGCTCTTACATGTCCTTACTCCATAATATTTCTGGCTTGGGGAGCCAGGCTATGATCACCTGAAAACATTCACTAAATTAAACCTCTTTCCCTTTAAACTGTGAGTGTCAGGTAGTTTCAAGTAATTGCAAAGTCTACTACTACAGTGACTACACTAATTTACATTCCTGGTAGCAATATACAAAGGTTACTTTTCTCCAAATCTGTAATATATGTATTATACATAATAGGATAAGATGTAATTCCAATGAAGTTGTCACTTGCCCTTTCCTGATGTTAAACATCATATATTTAATGGTTTATTTACTTCTTTTGAAAAGCATCTGTTATTAACATTTGCTCATTTTTTATTATATTGCATATTCTTTTGTTGTTAAATTATTTTGGGCCATTTATATATTCCAAATATTAATTTTCTGTCAGATGTACAGCTGTCAAAAATTTTCTCCTGATGTGTACAATGCCATCACCTTGTTGACTATATCATTTGGTGTAAGAATCTTTTAGTTCGATGTAATACCATTTGTCAGTTCTTGCTTTGTTTCCTGAGCTGTTGGAGTCCAATTCAGGAAATTGCTGCCTGTGCCAATATCTTAAGTGCGTCCTTTATGTTTCTTCTAATCAATATTCTCTTGTCTCTAAAATGAAAGCTATGAAGGCTTCCCAAAGGAAGCCACATAGCCTTTGAAGACACTGTTCTGTTTCACAATTTTGCAAAACCCATTACACCAGGGTTTTTAAGCCAAGTCTACTCTTATGTACGTTGAAATGAATTGCATATCCTGAGTTTGATGTAGCTTTCAAGAAATTGCTAAGTGGAGATAAAGCCCAAGTAGAGAAAAGTGCAGGCTCAGAAGCCCCTAGTACAGTGGTGGCAAACCTATACCACAGGTGATATTTGCTTTTCTCTTAAGACGAAAGATGTTAATGTAACAGGGTTTTTTCCCCCTTGAATTAAAACTGCAGAATTCAAGATTAATTTCAGTGCTGTCACTTGGTGGTAAATAAGTGGGTATTGGGATGTCATTTGAGCACTCTTCTCTAAGATTCACCATCACTGGCCTAGTCCATCTATGAGAACTTGGAAGAAAAATGTTACTTAAATATGCCCTGTGTATCTGGAGAATGTAGACAAGATATCCAACCTGAAGGTAAAGGAAATTCTGTTTCTACTGAACACACTTTTTAATATTATTTTTATAGAGGGCAAAATTAAACATAACAAAACAACAAAACAGATCATAAGAAAACAATGTAAGAGACACAGGTTTCAAAGCAAGACAACCAGAGCTCTTCATTATCTATCATACTATCTCTTGTTTTCTTCCAAATAGTTGTCCATATCTTCACATAAAATGAATTCATACAAAAAATAGTATAGAGCTGATCAGAACAAGATGATGAAGGCATTTTATGTCTTCAGTACCAGACAATAAAAAAGTCAACAATGGCTATCATAATGTCTCTCATTCTCTTCAAAATAGCTGTCCATACATTCATGCGTGTTGCAATTAAACAAAACAGAATAAAATCACTCTGAACAAAGAATAATAGTATTGCTGGATTTCACATCATGACCCTATGGAATCAGCACTGGGTACCTTAGTGTCTCTTTTCCTTCAAAGTAGCTGTTCATTTCATCATGCATTATATTATCGATTCTCACAAACTTTTTAGAAGTTTTACACATGCATGAGTCTCTACCTGAATACCTATCCTTTCTGTATTAGAGGAAAAACAAAAAAAATAAAGACAAAACAAAACAAATTCCTAGAAAGACACGAAGCAAAAAAGACATATAAACAACAATAGCAATGAGCCCAGAACGCTGACAACATATGCCTTCAAAACAAGATGGTATGAGCATAACTAGGGTTGTTATTTTACGTACAGATCTTCAAGAGTTCCTCAGATCACTATACAATAATATGCACAATTTTTCCAATCCTATGAATTTTAACTATTTTGTTTCAAGTACTTGCTGAATCTGTAGTGCAATCATCTTAGCTATCCTAAGTGTATTTGTATAATTTTAGATATTTTTTCTTTTCTCTTCCTTTTTCTTTTTCCTCATTTTCCCAGAGATGTTATTTTTCCCCTTTAAGCAGATTCTGATTCTCTCACTGTAATCATTGAGTTTTTTGTATCTTATGTACTCTTACCATTTCTTACACTAGGGAGATGATATGGTATTTAACATGTGAGTTTGATTTATTTCACTTATGAGGATGGTCTCGAGCTGCATCCATTTACTGATAAATATCTCAATGTGTTCATTTTTTATAACAGAGTAGTACTCCATTGTATAAAAATACCATATCTTTTTTATCAATTCCTCAGTTGATGGGCATTTAGGTTGTTTCCAAGACCTGTGTATTAGAAATTGTGCTTCTATAAACATGGGTGCACATATATCACTGTGGTATGATGTTTTCAGTTCTTCTGGGAATATGCCCAGAAGTGGGATAGCAGGGTCAAATAGGACCTCCAATCCTATCTTTTTGAGGCACTTCCAGACTAGCCTCCACAGTGGTTGCACTAGTCTACACTCCCACCACCAGTGCAGAAGAGTTGGTTTTTCCCGCAGCCTCTCCAGTGTATGTTGTTGGTAGTTTTCTTGATCCTGGTCATTCTTTCTGTAGTGAGATGGAACCTCAGTGTTTTTTTAATTTGCATTTCCCTAATGACCAATGATGCTGAACATTTTTCATGTATTTATTTGCTATTTGTATTTCTTCATCTGGGAACTGTGTATTCATCTCAGATGCCCATTTTTGGAATGAGTCTTTGACTTTGGGAATCTGATTTTTTATTCTTTATACAATCTAGACAGAATTCCTTTGTCTGAAGTACCGTTCACTAAGATTTTTTTCCCAATTTGAGGCTTGTCTTTTGGCTATGCTGGAGATTTCTTTCGACAAGCAAAAACTCTTTTATAAGATGTGATCCCAGTTATTGATTCTGTGAAGTATTTTGCGTGCAGTTTGATTCTTGTTCATCAATTCTCTACTTACCCCTATGTCTTCAAGATTTTTACTTACTTTATCTTCCAACAGAATTAGTGTTTCTGTTTTAATATTTAGATCTTTTATGCATTTATACCTTAGATTAGTACATGGTTATAGGCATGGGTCTAGTTTTAGTTTTTGGCATATGGAGAGCCAGTTTTTCCAGCACCATTTATTATATAGACTTTCTTCCAGTTTGACCCCTTTATCACAGATAAGGTGACTGAGTATGTTTGTAGTTGTGGTTGTATCTTCTATTCTATTCCACTGATCTTTAGGTCTGTTTTTATTCTAGTACCATGCTGATTTTTTACAGTACTTTTGTAGTATAACTTCAAGTCAGGGATTGTGATGCCTCCTGCCTTGCCTTTGTGGCTTAGAATTGCCTTTGCTATATTAGGTCTCTTCTGGTTCCAGATGAATTTTAAGAGTGATTTCTCTAGATCTGTGAGATATGCTAGTTGTATTTTTAATTGCATTAAATCTGTTTAACAATTTTGGAAGAATGGCCATTCTCACAATATTTGTTCTTCCTATCCATGAACAATGGATATCTTTCCATTTTCTGATGTCCTCTTCAAATTTTTTCAGGGTATTATATTTTTCCCTGAATAGAACTTTTACTTCTATTGTTAGGTTGGTTCCTCAGTATTTCTTTTTTTGGGGGGGTGCTATTTGAAGGTTGTGGTTTCTCTTCTTTCTCAGTGGTTTTGTTGTTACAGTATAGGAATGCTATTGACTTTTGAGTGTTAACTTTGTATCCAGCTACATAACTGAATTTAATTATTATATCTAGGAGTCTTTCAATGGATTTTTGGTGGTCTTCTGTGTAGAGTATCATGTCATCTGCAAATAATGATAATTTAACTTCTTATTTTCCTATCCTTACTCCTTTTATTTATTTCTGTCGTCTAATTGCTCTGGTTAGTATTTCCAGCACTATATTGAATAGGAGTGGTGACAATGGATATACTTGTCTTGTTTCTGATTTCAGGGAAAAGGCTTTCAGTTTTTGGCCATTTAATATGATGCTGGTTATTGTGTTTTCATAGATGGCTTTTATCATATTGAGGTAAAGACCATATATTCCAATTTTCTGTAAGGTTTTTATCATGAATAAGTTTTTGAACTTATCAAAAGCTTTTTATGCATCTATAGAAATGATTATACAATTCTTATTTTTGGCTTTATTGATGTGGTGGATTATATTTATTCATTTGTGTATGTTGAACCATCTCTGAATTCCTGGGATGAATCATACTTGGTCATGGTGTATAATCTTCTTGATAATTTGCTGCATTTTTTTTATATTTTATTGAGAATTTTTGCATCTATGTTCATTAGTGCTATTGGCCTGTAGTTCTTTTTTGGTTGGGTCTTTCTCAGGTTTTATTGTTAGAGCAATGTCTTGCTTCCAAGAATGAGTTAGGGAGAATTGGTTCCCTTTCAATTTCATTGAAGAGTTTGAGGAGTATCATCATTATTTCTTCTTTGAATTTCTTGTAGAATTCTACAGGGAATCCATCTGGACCTGGGCTTTTTTTTGTTTGTTTGTTTGTATGGATTCAATTACATTTTCAATTTCCTTAAAAGAAATTGGGTTATTCAGCATTTTTATATCTTCTTAACCCAGCATTGGGTAATTCGTATGTTTCTAAGAATCTGTCCATTTCCTCTGTGTGTATTCTGTTGTTTTTGGATGGAATGCCCCGTACACATCTATCAAGTCCTTTTGTTCACAGGTGTGATTCAGTTCTGTTATTTCTTTGCTGATTTTCTGTCTAGTTGATCTGTCCCTTTGTGTCAATGGAATGTTAGGGTCTCCTCTTCTAATTGTGTTATTGCTTATTTGATTTTTCATTTGTGTTAATACTTTGTATAGATGGGTGCTCTAGAATTTGGTGCACATATGTTTAAGATTGTTATCTCTTCCACTTGAAGTTTTCCCCTAACTAGTATGTAGTGACCTTCTTTAGCTTTTTGGATCTTTCTTGGTTTGAAGTTCATATTATCTGCAAACAGAATAGCTATCCCTGCTTTTTTTGAGTTCCTGTTGCATGAAGTATTGTTTTTCATCCTTAGACTTTCAGTCTATGAATTTCCATTTGGGTTAGATAGATGGGTTTCTTGTAGACAGAATATGGTTGAATGTTGTTTCTTGATCCATTCTGCCAGTCTGTTTCTTTTAATTGGTGAATAGAGGCCATTTACATTAATGGTTGCAACTGATATATATTGATTTATTTTTGACATGTTATCTTTCTGCTATTCCTTCTTCATCATTCTGTTTAATTTTCTACCTTGCTCAGTGGTTTTTTTCCTATGTCTTTCTAGAATGTCTTTCACTATTCTTTGCAGAGTTGGTTTGGTGGTCATAAAGTTCTTCAGTTGTTCTTTGTCATGGAATTATATTATTTCTTCATCCATTTTGAAGGACAGATTTGCAGGGTACATCAGTCTGGGTTGGAAGTCATTTTCCTTTAGGATCTGATATACTTCACTCCATGCTTTTCTTGACTTCATTGTTTCTGTTTAAAAGTCTGCTGTGATTCTGATATGTTTTCCTTCATAGGTGATCTGTCTCTTCTCTCTAGCAGCTTTCAGTATTCTCTTCTTGTGTTGGATTTCTGGGATGTTGATTATTATATGTTTGGGTGTCGCTTTATTTTGGTTATGCTTATTTGGAGTTCTATATGCTTCACTGATCTGTATGTCAGTTTCCATTCTCATGTTTGGGAAATTTTCAGCTATTACTTCTGTAAATAGCCTCTGGATATCATTTGTGTTGTCACCTTCCTTTTTGTTTGTACCTATCAATGTTATGTTCCTTTTTGTTGCATCATCCTGTAGTTGTTGAATTGTTATTTCCTGGTTCCTTATTAGTTTTAAAAGATCTTTCCTTTCCTGTTCACTGGGGGAAATCTTGTCTCTGAGGTCTGAAATTCTATCTTCACTTTCACTGAGGTAGTTTTCTAAACTTTCAGTGGAATTTTTGATTTCCTGTAAATCTCTTTGATTCTGCTTCATGCATTCTGATTGTTTCTTATATTGTTCATTCAGAGTTTCCATTTTTTTGCATCATTCCTCTAATTTTGTAACTATGACTTCTTTAGATGTGTTCAACATTTGTTTCATTACATTTATCATTTCTTCTTTTCCTGGGAGACTATTTCTGATTTGAGTTCTTTTGTAGTTTCCTGGAGTTGTTTGCTTACTTCACTTGATATCATTTCAGGAATTTCAGGTTTATGGCTTATATTTTCTTCTGTATCCATGGCTCCTATATTTCCTTGGGTTGGGCTGGAAGTTTGAGATTGCATTTTGCTTTTTCATTTTGTCATTTTCCTATTTTTCCATGGTTGAAGCAATGTTTCAAGTCCTCCCCTATGTGCTGAGAATCACCTGGCACACTTTTGGCTCCTGGGGCAGACATCAGGCAACAACTCACAGCTTGAAGTTCTCTGGGTGTGGGCCAGTTAGGCCTGCAGGGACTGCCATGTGACCTTCTGTAATTTCAACTAAGGTGTCATCTTACTGCCTGGGAACAAGGGTTCTAAGGCTTCCCTGTGTGCTGAGTTTCAACCCACCCTTTGCCCATTTTTAGTGGAAAATATTGATTAAAGTTTTTGAGCTTAGAATTGACATGAACAGATCTGTATGTTTATTTTTTCTGTCACTCACCACTAACTGGAATTAGAATACCAGGGGAAGCAGGAAATTTATTGTTTAATTAATTGATATATTTATGTCTCTTGTACCTAAAGCAGTGCTTAGATTCACCTAGAATATAATAAATGCTTCTACTTACAGTCAAGCTGTTTGTAACCTAAATAACTTTAGTCAATATTCACATATATTGCAAAGTAAATAATTTTTATTGAAATTGTTCAGTTTGATAAGCAGTGGACATAACAGATATGGAATAATTTTGAATGAATAAATACTTTTTCTAAAAGCAAGAATTCTCATTGTGATTTGTGAAACTAAAACATTATGAAACATAGTGTTTTAATTATTGTTTTTCTCTATTTTGTCATGTGATGTTGTTTTATTTTTCATAGAAATAAGAAGAGTGTTTCTATGTTTTCTTTTTTAGTATCAACATGTATTCATCAAAATAAAAGACAATTGAAAAAGGAGAGTGTCTGGAAACTGAGGATGTTAGAGCAATTTGTAAATTTTATATCTGAGAGATAATGATCTGAACCACCTTATTGGAAGTAGATAGCAGACAGTAGAAAAAAACAAGACATCCTTCCATGGCATATTAAATATGCTTAGATAATAATTGAAGAGTGAGGATAAATTGATGCAGAATAATTGAAGATGACTAAAGAATTTTAGCTTGAATATCTGGAAGAAGAATAATGGTACTAAATTAGAAAATGAAAATAAGTAACAAAAGCAGTTTTGGTGGATGCGTTAGGGCTACATGACAGATTCAGAAGTGTACATGATCATTTCCAGGAGCTTTTTGAATATCTCTCTCTCTCTCTCTCTCTCTCTCTATATATATATATATATATTTATATTTTTTTATTTATTAATTTATCTATACATATATTTGGATAAAATCCGCAGCCAGGAATACAAAGATTATGGAGATATTAAAGCCAGGGAAGAAGGTAAGATGTGAAGAAAATGTGGAACGAATACAGAGAAACAAGGATACTTTGAAAAATACATATTATACAGGAGGGGACACTAAAATGAAATAATATACAGGAGGGGACAGTAAAATGAACATACAAAGACACTGGGAATTTACTATCTGCAATGAAGAATACCCTCATTAAGTGTTACAGAAGTCAGTAGACAGAAGTAGCCACATTTGCCCACAGCTCCCAAGAATTTGAATGAAATGAGAACTGAAAAATCATCACTAGTATGTCAATTAGAAGATCATTTTTGTAAAGATTAAATTCAGTAAAGTAGTGGAGCTAGAAGCTAGATGGCAAGTTACTGAAGAGTAAATGCTAGATGAGAAAATAGAGACATCAAATGAAGAATACAAATGAAAAATTGACAGATAGAATTCTAGCTAAATAACTATCATCTAATACAGGAAGACTTGTATATATCTGCACATTAAAGTAAAAATTTTAACAGAAAGGTTTACACTTAAAATAGAGAAGATTATTAAAATGAAGCACCATAGGAGCAGGAAATGAAGAGAAATTTTAGTCTTGAAATGTGGGAAGAACACTTCTTTCAAGAGAGAAGGGTAAATGATAAGTAAAGACTGAAAATATAAAATGGAGGGAAGACAATGTTCAGGAGTTTGTAGTGGGTGGATTCAATTTACTTTGTAAAGGAGGGGCAACTCCACCTTATAAAAACTCCATCTAGACTATTTTTTAGATTAAAAGCTTAAGGTATTAAATATAAACACTCCTGCATTATTTCCACTTTTGTAGCAAGTTATGAATTTTCTGTTTACTTATTTCAAATCTTCATTAAGTGTGGTTTAAATACGTTATTAAAAGTTTTGTTCCAGAAAGCTTAGACCACTCTAAGATTCTTACCCAGAAAGCTTTCATATCAAAAAGCATTTTTATATATTATTTTATGTGTGATGTTTGCTATGGAAACATTTAGATGCAAATTTTATTATCAATATCTATCAATATCATCTAGTTATTGATCAGATGTGAATGAGGAATATTCAAGGTATTTCACTAAAAGAAAATAAAAATGAGAAACTATAGAAGTTGCCAGATGAAGACAACTATTTGGCTGGAAGAAACCAAACAATGGTTTTCATATATATAAATACAGTTCCAGATGATTGGAGCTTTAGCTTTCTACTTTCAGCAAAGTTGTTGAAAACAAAATTCTCAGAGTTAACCAAGGAAGATGACATGATATCTTAACAGACAGTAAACAGTTATAAGTAAGTGCTAACTTAAAAGATGCAAAAGGAGCAATAGAGTTGAATCATCAAGTCCAAGTGAAATTAGAGCAGACCCAATGACTGCAGATGCTTTAATAAGGAATATCAGAGCTAAGTGGATAAGAGCTTCAGATGTACACAGCTTACAAAATCTTGTTTCAATACTTTTCAAATTATTGAGATTCACAAACATTTTCATGTTATAAAAATAAACCATAAAATAGATTATTTATATTTTTATTTATACTAAAAAACCAGTTGAGTTTATATAAAGGCAAGTGAGACCACAGTATCTTTGTTTTTCTAGAATCATATGATGTTGGCATGTTTATGGAAGATAGTACATATATAGCCTTATATGTGTATGTTTTTGAAAAAGACCACAGCAATTGAATTTAATGCAGTAGGAAAATTGTATGACCATCATAAAGGGTTTTCAAAAGCAGTATCAGCAGAGAAATAGGTATCAAAGAGGAAACTAACTAAGAAAGTCAGAAATTTCACTACTGTGTGTAAGTACCCAAATTCTAAATCCATGTACACCATGTAAACCTTTTAATTTACTTTATGGTATTTAATTATTTGCATATTTAAATACAAAACTATAAAGAATAAAATAAAAGCTGACCTTAATGGCACCACTAAAAAAATGAGCTTTGCTAATATTTTGATACATTTCCTCCTCCTTTTTAGAATTATATAACTACATATAAAGACATAGTTTCCAGATTGGAACCAAATCAGAAAATAAATAAAAATGTATAAATACAATATTATCTTATTTTTATTTCAGGACATACAGTATTTTCCTCTAAATCTTTTTCATTTATTCTTTATATTTTTGTTGTGCATATTTGAAGTAAATGATGAATACATTTGCTGTGGGGAGTTAGTATCATACCTAACACCTCTTAATTCTTACTTTTACCCCCTACACCTTCCAGCCTTCCATGCTCAATCCAGCTCTTGGTTCCTTTCCAATTTGCTAAAGCTCTAACAGAATTTTCCCACATTTTTTCCTGTATTTTCCCCTTTCTCTCCTCTCTCTTGCTCTCTATCCATCTATTTTTCTTCTTCCCATTTAAAAAAGATCTACACAAAGAAGAAATCAATACAACTTAATAGAGGAGGATCCATGTTCAAGATACTCAGAGAAAATCAACTAAAAACACAGAAAATTGATATAAAGGAATGGAAATAATTTCTAATGCCAAAATCAATCTGAAGTAAGAGAATTGTAGCTCAAACAAAACATCAGCATAGGACTTTATAAAATGCCAAAGCATCCCATAGGGCTGTCTGCAGGACCTCCACCTGCATAGAGCACAGAGACTTCCATTCTGGGAAATTTTCAAAAAAACTAATGACTGAAATAGTGTGATAAGCTTAAGACACACAAGACATATCTGGGGTATATGGCCTATCACCTATTTTGCCTTCCTCCAGAGGATGTTGCAACCTGGTTGCAAATTTCACTGCCACATACACAGGCAATAGTCAAGAAGTTGCTCCATCCCCATGGGCCAGCAGTATTTTGTTTTGTTTTATATTTTGTTGGTTTTTGTGCCATAAGAACTAAGTGAATCCTCTAGCAACAACTGAGTAAGGGACCACAGTGGCAGCAATGATAGTGAGTTGTATAGCATTATTCCCCATTATTCCTTGCTCTCAGTGTCATGAGAGAGGAGAGAGATGTGCTAGAGAAATGGAACAGAGGATGATATGCAAGAGCTGGAAGGAACCAACTGAATAAGGACTAGAAGGAGTATTGAGCAGTCTCTGTCTGAGAGAACTATGGCACCTGGGTGAATAATAGTGACAAAAAGGGTAAGGAGAGATGGGTGGGCCATGGAAGCACATCCAAAGAGTTGTTGTATAAATATATTAGCCCAATACATCCAGAGACCAAGATCAGCACTGCACTCAGCACTGATCCTACTGCAAATGTGGTGGGGTTATGCAGCAGAGATTTGGGCTTTGACTTGGATGCTAAGAAAGAGTTGTGGATGTCAGAGGAATTTGATTGCTTTTCTTGTTGTCATTTGCTTCATTTGTTTCTTGTCTGTTTTTTTGTTTGTTTATGTTTTTTGTTGTTACTTTTGTTTGTCTTTTTTCTAGCTCTTTCTTTCTTCAATTATTATCTTTGATATTTTTTTGTTTTTATCATGTAAGAGAACATTGTCTCTAGTCTTTCTGTTTTGCTTCAATATTCTTTGGAATTCTCCTTCATTCTTTGTCTCTTATATCCTTCTCTAGTTTACCAAAGCTTGGATGATCTTCCTTTGTCCTTCAGACATGGTTCTACTATATTTTTCTTGATTTATTTCTGTATTTTTCCCATATCCCTTCAAAATTTTCCCCCACAGGGTAAAATCACTCTACTAAGAGGAAACTCACTACATGTATGCTTCTGGTTTATGCTATATTTTTTTTATATAATTGTAGATCTTGCTGTTAGTGTTAAAGGTACCAAATTAATAATTACCACAATTTGTCAGCTTCTAGGCTATGCTTAATACTATTGTTATTGTTAATTGTACTACTTAAACTAGAGTATCATACCTGTTGTGATCATTTTTCCTCCCTTGAATCACAACACTGTGGTAATCTGGGGTCATAATCATAGCTATAGTTCAATATCAAATGATGGGTTGCTGAGCCAAATAGTAGCTTGTTATCTGCAATAATTTGAGAATGTTGGGAAGGTAGGATTTGGGGACAGAACCAAAGGCCAAGAGCCAACTACATTTAGAGGATATTTCTGAGGAACAGATGTTTCCTGGGGAAGCATCAGTGCTGCTAATAAATCTACCTACCCATAACCAATCTATAAGCATGAACTCAGTAAACAAATCTTAAAATAAAAAATAAGACACAGAAGTAAAATTCAACTCCATACCTTCAGGGTACCTGGGATAAATCCATAGGACAACAAGGTAGAGAAAATCAAAAGCAACCCACCTGAATTTTCTTAAATAATAGCTGAAGAAGAAAGGAAAACACAGGAATGATGCTATATAGAAAATCAGATCAGAAATAATTTCTGAGGTAACAAAAAAGAGATGATCATAATGAATTGCTTGCTCAGTGAATCAACAGTAGACACAAAAAATAGAGAAGCTTAGGAAAATGTAGAAAACTATGAATATCCAAAGCAAGCAAGAAATGAAATCCATGAAACAGATTCAAACAGATATCCAAGAGATTAAAAATTCTATTGAAATTATATGCAGCCAACTGAAGAAATGTGAAAGCAGAATATGTGACTTAGAAGATTGTTGTTAGTGGCCATGAAGCAAAAATTTTCTTAAAAATAACAATGGACTGTGATAAATCAGTCCAAAAGCTACAAGATGATATAAAGAAAAATAACATAATATTGACCTGAGTCAACAAACAAGAAAGATGCAGTAAAAATGACATAAAATATTCTGTTCACAGAAATAATTGCAGAAAACTTCCCAAGTATGAAATAAGAATTTGACATACATATAAGTGAAGTATATAGAAAACCATTTAGTTATGACCAAAGTAAATCTACACCAAAGCATATAATAGACAAGATTCCAGAAATTAAGCACAAGGAAAGAATATTAAAAGCTGTTAGAGAAAAGAAACAAATCACCTATATGAAAATCTCATATGAATCATAACAGAATTCTCAACAGAAACCCTCAAGGAGAGACTGCAGTAAAATATTTTACAGTTTAAAACAAAACATCTTTCAAGCCAGATTGATGTAACTCACAAAACTAAATCTCAAAATCACTGCAGAAATAAGATACACACAGGAAAAAGACAACTGAAGAAATTTATGGCCACAAAACCAGAAATCCAAAATGCTCTGAAGATATTATAGAAAGAGACAAGGAAGATGACAATTACAAGAATGCCAATTTTAAAATGTCCAAGGCAAGGCAAGAAGTTAAATGAGGCAAAAGACAGGAAATTAGCAACAGGAAAATAATACAAGGAGCATAAATCATTACATATCATTATAAACATCAGCATATTGTCTCAATTCTCCAATTAAAAGAAACAAACTGAGTGAATGGATTAAGAAACAAGATCCAAAAATATACATACCAGAAACACATTAAACTCAAAAAATAATTTATAGACTGAAAGTCAAAGAATGAAAAACAATGTTTCATGAGACAGGAACCCAGAATTTAGCACAAGTATCAGACTGTGATAAAGAAAATCTATTTCAATTTTCTGAAGAGTTTTTATCATGAATGGGTGTTGGAGTTTGTCAGTGTTTTTTCCACATCTATTGAGATGAACATATGATTTTGACCTTGTCTCTGTTGATATGACGTATTACTGATTTGTCTATGTTTAACCATTCACACCCCTTGGTAAAAATCCTACTTGCTTATGGTGTGTAATTTCTTGATGATCTGCTGCATTCTGTTTGCCAGCATCTTAATGAGTATTTTTGTACCAATGCTTGTTTGGGAGATGGTCCTGTAGTTTTCTTCTCTGTTTGGATCCTTCTCTGGTTTTGGTACCAGGATAATGCTTCCAAGAATTATTTTTGGAGTATTGATCCAATTTCAATTTCATTAAATAGTTTCAGCATTATTGGCATTAAATTTTCTCTAAATTTCTTGTAGAATTAAGCAGTGAATCCATTAGGGCCTGACTTCCTGAAAGAATGGCTATCATTCAGAAAACAAGAAATAACAAATGCCTGGAAGGCTGTGGAGAAAAGAGAACAATTCTGCACTCTGTGGGAATGAATAGTGGTGCAAACACCATGGAAATCAGTGTGGAGAGTCCTCAAAACACAATGAATAGTGGTCCTATTTTAACCAGCTATTCCCCTTCTGAATATCTTCCTGGAAGAATTAAAAACATCATAACACAGTGATATATGTACAACCATGTTTATAGTAGAACATTTTGCAATAAATAAATTATAGAAATAACCAAAAAGCCTATCAACTATTGAATGCATAAAAAATATACCAGAGATCAGGCTTCATGACTGTGATGAAAAGTTAAATTTATTAAATGGGATTCTGTTTCTTGGGTGAAAAAACACAAACCTATTATCATTTTGTAGATAATTTCTCCAAAATGTGCAGAATACAAGTACCTTCACTTTGGTCAGGAAAAAAGAAAAGGAAAGAAGAAAAGAAAAGAAAAGAGAAAAGAAGAAAAGAAAAGAAAGGAAAAGAAAAGAAAAAGTATACATGAAAAGTTGGTACAAATCTAAAAGGTTTAGAGGCTTCCATCTTTGATAATTCGATGAGGAATGGCACAAGTTTGTTTCCAGGAGCTAATGCAATCACTTGAATCTATGAGAAAAATGAATTCTAAATAGTTTTTATCCTTTCCCATTTCACTATTATCTAAAAACCAAGAGAGACCAGTAGTATCCAACAGCTTTGAACGATAAGATAAAAGACACTTTCTTCACTATAATCAACTTCACCAGTGTTGGTAGGACCTGTTTAATGTTTACACAAGGAAAAAAATACACCCAGTCTGTAATGTCATCTAAAATAATGGGTGAGGAACAGATGTAGCTAATGTTGAAGGGCAAAGAAAATTGTGTGCCCTCATTGACAGACTTCAGTGATGACACACAGAAGTCTAGGTGGAGTATATTGTCAGGTAGATAGCGATGGAGTTATGCCTGTTAGTGAGCAAGAAGGTCAGCTGAACACCTCATGAGTGTGCATAGGCTAAGGCTTGCTGTCTTTTTCTGGGGTTAGAATACCAGGTGGCCAGATATCAGAAGGAATGTGCACAATGCATGGTCTTAGGATGTGACTATGCTTTGGGGGTGTCACTTTGGGTTCTGGGGATCTAAAGGATGGAGGAAAAATACATTCTAGGCAGAAACTGGAACCCATTATTTAATTCACTGACAAAACAAGCTGTACTTTGGACTCCCACACTCACCCCTTGGTCCCTCAGGCCCACTAATGGCTGATGTGTGACTACCTGCCTAAAATTCAAATCATTTTTTGAATTCTTGCCATGCAGGGGAACTTTGAAATCTGTGCTTTGTCATGGCCTATACTTTGTTTTCTAAGCCTCTGTGAAGTATTTTGTTTTCTGTCTCACGTTTGCCAAAGTGCCCTCCACAGTCCTTTGCAACCAGTTGCCATTTTCTGTGACACTCGGTGATAGTTTTCTGTGACTGTTCTCAGTTTGTCACTGACATGGATTACTCCTTACCATAGGAGATGAGATGACCTCCCATCTTCCTTTTTCTGTTTTGTTTTTTCTATTTGTTTAATAAAATAGCACTCATATCCCTTTTCATGTTTTGTTTCTCTTTTTTTAAAATAAAACAGCTCTTTTTCCTTCCTTCCTTCCTCCCTTCCTTCCTTCCTTCCTTCCTTCCTTCCTTCCTTCCTTCTTTCCTATTTTTTTGTACCAGGTTTCAAACTCATGACCTCACACTTGCCAGGGAGGTGCTGTGCTGTTGAGCTATATCCCCTGTTCATGATTTATTTCTTTTAGAATGAGAAAGAGAGAGAGAGAGAGAGACAGAAAAACAGAGACAGAGACAAGGAAGATGGTTAGCCTGGATGAGTAAAGAGTGTAAAAAAGTGAATAAATGATAACTGGCTGGGCTTGGAGACTTATTCTGTGATCTCAGCACTGGAGAGGCTGAGACAAGAGGAGGGTTGCTGCCAGCCTGGGCTGTGTGGTAAGTTCAGCACTAGCCTGAAGTACATACTAAGACCATGTCTCCAAAACCAAACCAAACCAAACGAAACATAAAAACAAACCAAAACCCAAAACCCAAGAAAAAGAAAGACAAGACCAGGCCAGACACTCCTGGGCAAGAAAATAGAAAAGAAAAGAAGAAAAGAAAGAAAAGAAAAGAAAAGAAAAGAAAAGAAAAGAAAAGAAAAGAAAAGGAAAGAAAAGAAAAGAAGACAAAAGAAAAAAGAATGAAAAAGAAAAGAAAAGAAAAAAGAAAGGAAAAGAAAAAAGAAAAAAAATACAGAACTACTTTCCTGGTTCCTTATCAACTTAGGTGAGTGATATAAGCACTTCCTCAAAAATTAGGTGTTCAGGGCCAGGAATATAGTTCAGCGGCACAGCACCTGCCTGGTAAATACAAGGTACTGAGTGTGATTATCCATAACAAAAAAGAAAGAAGAAAGAAAGAAAGAAAGAAAGAAAGAAAGAAAGAAAGAAAGAAAGAAAGAAAGAAAGAAAAAAGAAAGAAAGAAAGAAAGAAAGAAAGAAAGAAAGAAAGAAAGAAAGAAAGAAAGAAAACAAAAACACGTTAATTTTCAGCAGGATGCAGTGAGACGTGCCAATAAGACTACGACTCAATCTGGAGCCTGAGGCAGCAGTATCATCATGAGGTTGAGGATAGCCTGGGCTCCATGATGAGTTCAAGGCCAGCCTGGACTGCATAATGGATATCCCCATCTCAGTACCAAACCAAACCAAACCCCAGCTGTAATCAAGCAACTGCTACCTAGGATCCTTGATTTTTTTTTTTTTTTTGGTCTTTTTCAGAGAGTGTCTCACAATGCAGTTCAGGCTGCACTTGAGCTCATGTTGTATCCCAGGCCAGTTTCAAACTTGGAGGGACCCTCCTGACTCAGGCTTCTGAGTCCCTGGGATTACAGGCATGCACCAGAACCCCCAGGAATCCTTGATATTCTAAATAGGTATTGATGATACTACACTATAATTTTTCTACTTAAAGACGTAAAGCTCCTCTTTGGTGTTTTTATATAAAATATATAATTTTCAGGAATAGAGTGTTGATGTTAACTGCAAGATATGTATTACCCCTCAGCATCAAAATCATAAAAGCACATCTCAAATTTTTTAAACTCAGCAATGTTTTTACAATAGTATAGCAGTACATGGAACTTATTATAGACTTACTGGTGTTGTAAATTGTGTTAAGAGCTTCATATGCATTCCTTAATTTACTCTTATGAAGAACCTTATGAAATATATTCTTACTGGCCCTATTTTAAGTATGAGAATACTGAGGTTTTAGTTGGGCAACATTATATACCTTAAGGCCAACGTTCAATATCACTGGCCATGTCATTGCAAAAATTCTAGTGTTTGAGATAGTTTTATTTTAAAAAATAGTAGATATTTCTTCTAGTTTCATAAATCAATATGTGTGACATATACTGACTATTCCAACTTTAACAGTTGTATGTATATATGCGATTTAATAATATTATTTCTCAAAGCCTGCTAGTGTGACAATAAACCAGCATCTCTGGTGACTTCATGAAGAACAAAAAAACATTTACTTAGTAACTGTCTGAGTTATTAGATGGCACTCACTAGCATTACTGCTGTCTCTTCAGCAATTTGGCACCTTTCCAGTGGGACAAATACAAATATTAACCAAGGGTTTAGAATCATGTTGTGTGTGCTCTATATACTCATGCTTGGATTGAAAAGTGTTATATTTACTATAGCAGCCTTAGAAAAGAAAGGCAGTTCATATTGTAGAATTAGTGCTATCCTGAAGACTATGGCTAAACAGAATTTCTGATCAGGGTTCAATCATTAGAGATAATTCTATTGATGAAAAGAACATCACTCCACTTAAATGAGGTTTTATTTGTAATGCTTTTGACTATAGTGAAACTATAGGCCCATTAGTGTCATACATCTGACAAGCTTAGATGCCTCTGCCCTTATTCAATGATTGCTTCCAAAATTTTGTTAGTCATCAATCATGCAAGTCAGTGCAGGTGGCATGTACAGGTCAGAATCTTCTTTGCCAACAGGGCCTCAGAAAAAGATTTTTGTTCAACTTTGAATTTTAGTCTTCATGCAGCTTTTTAAAAAATTATGTCTGATAAATTTTCGGATACTCACATCCATTGCTTTGAAGTTGAAGTTTTAATTTTAATGTAAACGTCAGTGCAATTAAATTAGTACATTTATTTCCTCCCTATCAAGTTTTGCCCTTCACTTGTACACACATCCTGCCCAGACAAGCAGAAAAGACTCACTATTTACAAATGATAATAACTTGGCAGGGCCAACTTACTTGTTGTCTTGGGTCCCTGCGGTGTCAGTCATGCATTGTACTAATCTTCTCAGGGTTTGCTGACCTTTATAAGGCTCTTAGAGAGAGAGATTGCTTATTCCAGTGGAATGTATCTTAAAGCACTCTTGCAATACGTTTCAGAACACAGAATTTGGGTGTTATAAAATTGTGTGCTCTAATCTTTACTACACCAATAACAAATGTGTACTTCATACAAGTCCTTTATTTATTAAATCTTCAGTTTCTTTTCCTGTCAAATGTGGGTAATAATAGGTTTGTAACCTAGATGATGTGAAATGTTTATCATATGGATTGTCAAACAGCAAAAACTCAAAAAATTCAGGAATCATTATTATAAACAATATCTTCCTCTCCAATGTACACAAGCATATAGTATATCTCATGAATAACAATGTCCTGATCGACAGAAGTGATTCAAAATGAAGAAGAATAAGATAAAGTTACAGGGAAATACTAGTTTTAAAATTTACTTTATTTGTTTAACTTTTAATTTTTATTAGTAAATGTTTGCAGTGCATAATGATTACATTCATCATTGGGACTTGGTTTATGTATGCAACACACCATAATGTTTTAAGAAAACATTCCCCTTCCCTTCCCCTACTCACTTCTGCATCAATTTATTCTTCTCCTTTATATTTGGAGAGAAAAACAGTTTTTAAATAACATAACAAATTTCTGAAATATTTCCCAAAGGAAATGTACAGAGAGAATATACTACACATGGAAATATGTCATCATTACACTGATAATAAAATTTCAGTGTTGGCATCAAAATTGTTTGAAAATTTTGTTACACCTAAGAAATTTCAAGGCTACCTTGAAATCATTGTTTCACTCTAAATCTACTACAGTAACAGAATATCTTCAAGTAAAGGACATAGATGTATACATTTTAAGAAGCATCTCAGGTAGATACATAATACACTATGGCCTGAGAACCATTAAATCGATCAAGTACTTAGTCTCCTATAATAGATGTCAGTCTAAAATATTGGGAAAAGTGATTATCTCCAACTCAAATCAACATAGCAGTGAAAGAGCTAAATATTCACAAAACTCTTTCCTCTAGTACAGACTGTAGAGAAAAAAATTATATGGGAAATCACAATAAGGATAATTTCTTTTAGTTACAAATCTTAAATATATCAATCCCAATCTTCCATTTATTTATTAAAAAACCATGCCTGGTTTTTCTCCCTTCAAAAATACTGACAAATATGTTTCCTGTTCCCTACTCTGTATATCTTTCCTATTGTTTTGGTAATTTAGGTATTCGTTCTTCCTCTTGAAGATATGTTGAGCTTATTTTGTTGAGGTATAGCTTATGCAGCAGAACAAATAAACCATTATCTGCAGTTTTATTTTTTTAAATCATCATTGCCACCATAGCATGCATTCATGGTCACCATCACTCTTTAGTTCTCTTTAATAGATGAGATTTCATTATTTCCTTTTTCCTAGATGAAAGTATCTTCAAGAGTAATAATCTAAAATGCAACAGTGAAATAGCTTGAAACTTTCTTGTGCCATTTTTCTTATCCCTTTCTGTTTAGCCTCTATATAGAAAGGTGCAAAAGAACAGTTTCTGGCATGAGGAGCATTTGGAGTCAAAACAAGTATGCTAAATATTGACATACAATTGATATATAACTTCTCTTAATTACTTTAAATGAAGCAAACTTGGGCAATGTTTCTAAAGATAACATACTACCAATATTGTGACTAGTATGATTATTACTGCTACAACTATAACAATAACTACAACTGCTGTTATTAATGCCAATAGCAGAACAACTAGTAGGAAAAATTCATTGAATGCTTACATTTTGCCAGATGCTTCTTCTTGTCCATTAGCTGTAGTATAGCATTCCTTCCTAACAACCATATGAGTCAGATTTTATAATTTCCACCACTTTTTACACATGAGGAAATTCAGGTACAGAATGTTAAATTATCTAAATTTATTCAGCTTTTAAGTAGCAAGTCTGAGTTTAGAAGTTAAGATGACTGAATTAATCCATGTAATACAATATTCCACCAAAAGGTAAATTTCCTCTTCAAATGATTCATATATATATATATATATATCACCAAATAAGGGAAATGCTCAGTGTCTTTGGTGATTTTTCAATGTTTCACCCTAGAGCAATGAACATTTTTACACCATTTACTTCATTGATTTTATTATGAAGTTCTTATTCATACTTTCTCAGAAAAACAAGGTATAAAAATTTTAAGCCACATTATTGTATATTAAACCTGAGGCTAAGAGCCAACACTAACACCAGACTTTGAATAAAGATTCAGTATTGTCAGACTAGAAGTCAGCAGACTTCAAGGTTTTATTGTAGAAACTATAATCCTCTAATCATGGGGTTATTTTCCATCTAGTATCAGTAGACAAAAATATATCAAAATAAAATTTTAAGTTGCAACACCAATTAACATCCTGTCATCTATTTGCACTTATTATGTAAAGATAAAAATGTATACTTTTACAACCTTTGAAGACATGATTTGCACAACATTGATCTGTGTGATCTGTGTCTTAATATCTTAGGTATATTGAATTGAAATTATCTTCTCTTACAAAATTATTACTCATATTGTTCCTGAGTCAATTAATCATAATAAAGCTAATTGGCAAGAAATACTAATCAAGTGAGGAGACAGAGGAAATACAAGTCCATTTTTATTTTCAAATCAAAATAAAAATGAAGAAAGCAAGTAGGTTTAGGACTTTTTAATTTTTTTATTCAACTATGTGTAAATAAAAGAAATCCTATTTTGTGAGCATAATTCATTCCAGAAACATACTCACAATCCAAAGGATTTATATTTCAAAGTGAATTTCCTCATAATACATAATGGAAACTAAGATGATTCATTTCACAACTCAAAAATATTCATATAAAAATGAATACAGTACTTTAGTATAATATAAAATAATAAAGAAAATACAAAACCTAAAGAAAAATAAATTAAGAGAGATCCAAGATGGCCAATTCATAGGTAGCACAATAGAGAGCTTCTCTGAGAAAAACAACTCAGATGCTAGAATCTAACATCAGGGAGAAGACCAGATGAGAGGAGAGGAATTCTCAGGACCCAGGAAGAAACTGAGGAAAAAGAAAAAAAATTTTAAAAAGAAGAAGCATGTACGGAGGGCTGGAGCTGGGCATGCTCCAGTAACTGTACTGGGCATGCCTTAGAGTCAGGCAACTCATGATGAAGCTGAGGTCATGGCCCTGCTGAGAGCAGGGTTTGGTGAGCTCAAGATCATTGGTGAGAGGAGACACTGCAACAGGGAGAGGAAATGGTGAGCCGAGCTACATGGACTTTGGTGAGTGTTGGGAGCTGGATTCCTCAGAGTGAGATGAACAGGTAGACAACATATTGGATTTGGGCAGGACAGGCTTGAATCAACAACTGAGGTGGCATCAGTCAGCAGCTCTTGGCCCAAGGTGGATTGGTGGAATCTGCTTGGGCTGGGCCATGCCCTTGGTCAGGACCCAATAGCCAGGGACAAGGCTGTCCCCAACCCAGGACATCTGCAGGGCATACACTAACGTGGTGAAGCCACCCACTGGTTGACTGTCTTAGAGGGGAGGGGTTGGCCCACATCGCCCCTGCATGCACCTTACAGGTCAACAACAAACAGGAGAGGGGAGTACTTCCCCAGTCAGTCAGCTGCAGAGGGACTGTTAGCAATGCAAAAAAGGTCCGGAGACCTCCATGTTTCACCTGTCTAAAAGAAACCAGAAACATGACAAGACACAGAAACAACAAAAAGCCTTTACCACAGCCCCAGGGAAAATAAGCCCAGGAGAGGTAAATGCAGAGGAGGTTGAGGGCAGCAAACATGCAATATCAGACATGACCTCGTTGGAAATAAAGAAATATTTCCATAACCTCGTCAACAAATTTAAATCTGAAATTGTAACTCAGGTGAAGGAGGATATAAGAAGATTAATAAAAGAAATGCTTGGTACTTCTCAAGAAGACACAAATGGAAGAATGGAGGAACCCAGAGAAAGGAGAGAAGCCTTTGATGAAGAATATAAACAAAATCTAGAATACATGAAACAGATCCAAAGAGATTATCAGGAAATAAAAACTCCATTGAAAGCTGGCAAAACTTCTTAACAGAAACTAAAGATAGACATCCAAAAGTTGAAGATAGATTTGCAATGTATGATCATGAAAGGAAGGATCTCTTAAAAATAACAAGGAAACATAAAGTAATGATACAAAGACTAGAAGACCACAAGAGGATTTATAACTTAAGAATAAAAAAGGTGAATGAAGAAGCAGGGACAAATACAAATGAAATAAAAAGGCTATTCACAGAAATAATTAAGAAAAACTTCCCAAGCATAGGGAGCAGGAGTAAAGTTCAGATATATGAGGCATACATAACTCCAGCCAGCTACAACCAAAATAGATCTACACCCAGACATATAATAATCAGGATCCCAGAAATTCATCACAAGAACAGAATATTAAAAGCAGTCAGAGAAAAGAAACAGCTCACCAATAAAAAAACTCATCAAAATCACAGCAGACTTCTTGATGCAAACTATCAAGTCAAGAAGAGGTTGGAGTGAAATATTCCAAGCCCTGAAAGAAAATCACCTCCAACCCAGATTGATGTACCTGCAAAACTGTCTCTCAAAATTAATGGAGAGACAAGATATTTCCACAACAAAGAAGAACTGGAGGAGTTCGTGGCCACCAATCCAACCTCGCAAATAATACTAAAGGATATTTTAGAGAGAGAGAAGAAAATCACCAGAATTCCAGGAACAATGGCAGAAACACCTCAATGAAAGGGGCAGACAGTGGAATGAAGGAGAAAAGTAAATAACATTGACAGAACAATAGCATAGCAGAGATGAGGCAGAGAGGATTGGATATATCGCTGTTTTGTCTTGACTGATTTTATTCGAATCTGGTATGCTTGAAAGTATCAAGTCTGAAAGTAGAGGCAACTACTCGGAAGATGACAAGATTCAAAAGGATACCCATTCTGGTTTGATTATTAACTACCTTTGAATTCCTATAATGTCTCCAATGTTTGGTTTTTATTAATAGTGCTATGGACTGCTAAGTTTAATTGTACTATGCCTGACAATTTAGACAATTTTATTGAAAATAACAAGAGACATCATAATAACTACTGTAGATCACCTAGTATTGTGTTTTTATATGTCCTTTTCATTTCATGTTTCTCTAGGAATTTGTATTGTAGACTTGCTTTGATTTTTTCCCTCTAATACAGAAAGGCTAGGTATACATGTAGAGACTTATACATGTGTAGAACTTCTAAACAGTTTACAAGAATTGATTATAGTTATTGTAAAAAAAAGAGGAAAAGAAAGTATTCTAAATGATATAACTGTATGCATGCTTAAGTGTGTAGGATTGATAACCATATTACTAAATTTTTGTGGGATAGGTGAACAGAACTGGTTGCAGTCTCACTGTTTAAATGTCTACTTTGTATGCTTTACTTTTGTAACTTGAACAACTACTTCTAAGAGGAAAATATGTAATTATCAACTAGTGATTTGATTTCTTACTGGTGTTTGTTTTTTTTTTTAATTTTGTATTATTTCTACCTTCTTTCTGCTTCTTTTATTTCTTTACATAAAAATGCAAAAAAAGAAAAATAAATTAACCCACACTTACGTTTAAAAACTTTTTTGACTTGTATGAGGGAGACAAGAGAGCAGCTGGTTACTGTGTAGGATGACTTTCACTATCACTAGGGGAATCACTGCTACTATCTCAATGCAATCTTTTCACTTTCCTGAAAATTTACAAATAACCTATCTAATGCCACTTGGTTTTGCCTCCTTTGAGGCTGGTGTGGGAATGTGAGAATGTCTTCTCATTAAACATAATCATTATTTACACTGCACTGCTACAACATTGTTTCAGTAATACTTTTCTACAAATATTTTCACAATTTCCTCCTTTTTATGCATCTACCTAATTTCATTTGATGTGAGAGATTCATCTGCCCATTGTTCTTCTGTAAGTAAGATCTCCCCTATGAGCTCTTGCTGTTGTGAGACCATCACCCAAAATCCTGCAGAGAAGGAAAGAGAGAGAGAGGCTATTGGCTCAGTTGGATTATGTGATGTTCCGCATCACCTACTACTCATATTGCAAGTCATCATTCCTTTATCAAGTTACAAATTATCCGAAATATTTGCTTGTCCTATGGTATACTTGCAAATAAAGTTACTTATAATCTAAAATTTTCTTGTATGACATTTTCTTTTTATAATCATCTTCTGATAGACATAAATGCAGCTGCATATATTTAGTACTTAGGATTTATGGTGATATATATATATATATATATATATATATATATCACTATAATATGGTGTCCTTACCTCTTTAGACAAGGTATCTAGAAGGAGACTCACTGGGTCAAATTTAGTTTCTACTTCCAGTTTTTGGAGGCATTTCCTTACTTCAATTAATAGTAGTTGTACTTGTTCATATTTCCACCAATAAAATAGGAGTGTTTCTTTTCCCTCCAGTTTTCCAGTGTTTATTACTATTTTATTTCTTGAAGATAGCCATTCCTTCTGATGTAAAATGGGATCTTGGGGCTCTTTAAATTTGCATTTTGGTAATAGGCAGTTATGATAAATTTTTCTTCATGAATTAATTGGCTATATGTACATCTGAGAATTGTCTATTCATTTGGCTTGCCTATTTTTGACTGGGTTTTTTATTTTGAGGGGCTCATTTTCTTCCAGTTCTTTATATATTCTAGACATCAGTACTTTGAGAAACAGCTGGCAAAATAGTTTTCCCATTTTATATGTAGTTGTTTCACTCTTTTATTCTGTTTATTTTGCCATGTGGAAGTTTTTTAAATTTGATATTATCTCATTTGTTGATTCTTGGTACTATTGGTGTGTAACTGCATTTTAGTTCATAAAGTCCTTGCCTATTCCAATAAATTAAAAATCTTACCTATTTTCTCTTCTAGCAGATTAAGTGTTTCAGTTTTAACATTTAGATCTTTGATCCATTTTGACTGTGGTTTAATATATGAGGAGAGCTATAGTTCCAGATTCAACTTTCCATATGTGTAACATCTTGTCACTGGTAAATATATCAATACTATTCCACTGTTGCAAGACATTTGCAAAATTGACATGTGTACAAGCAACTCAACTTGTTCTATTTTGCTATTAGGACCACTGTGATGAACAAAAACATTAAACAGTGTATTTGTATTAATGCAGTAATGGCAATTTTCTGCCACTTAAAGTATTCAGAAATGCATGATTGAATGTCATGTTCTTTTTTAAAAAATTGTATTTAAAGAGAAAAAAAATCAAAATAGAAAAAAGTGTAGAAACAATACAAAAGTTCAAAAAAATAAACAGTAAGAAATCACTAGTTGATAAATTACATATTATCTTCTTAGATATAGTTGTCCATATTTGGATTTTTGGATTGGGTCTTTAAATGTGAAAAGTCTGACTTTTTGTGAGTTCTTAGTATATATTTATTGCTAGCACTTCATTCATCTGTTGTGTTACTTTCATTGTTATCTTTAGAGGTTCGTAAGTCTGAGTTTGCATCTTGTTTAAGTGTCTGCTCATTTTCTACTTATTTAAGTTTCATTTCTGCATACAGGGATAGCTGAAATACAAGTACAAATCAGGAATCTAGATATCTTTAGGCACCAAATCACTGGTATGTGTAGCATCCAAGTAGAAACTGAAAATAAGTCAGAGGCCCCAAACTTACAACTAGAATCCAGCCTGAATACAACAGTAGCTGACTTTTTAGCCCTACTGAATACTATGGCTAAAATTAGCAATAAATTTTGTCAGTAAGGAGCTGGAACATTTGCTAGCATAATAGAAGGACCCACAAGTTTCAGCTTTGAGGAAATGAGGGAATCAATATTATAGGATAAAGGACCACCTTTTCTAACCTAAAGCAGTTCCTTTTCATACTGGAAAGTAGTCTAAGGTTGCATTAACCTTGTGGGGAGCAAGATTTGCTGCATTGTTAACCTAGAAATCCATCTGTATTTGTAATTCAGTTCGCACTGTCTTACTTTGGATCTGACATCATTCCTTAATTATGATTATATATCTTGGATCAAAAATATACTTTACAATAAATGCTTCAGCATTTGTTCATTTGTATTCTTTATAACCAGAAATGGTGAGATCCATTCTGAAAGGAAATGTCTCTTGGAAACCACCAGAGAAGCACAAGTCCCTCAGTCTTCAAGAAGATGCACATTATGGCAGGATCGTGGCAATCTAGCTGATACCAAATAGTAGAGACTGCTTAAGGAGGATTATGGATTTCTCTAGCTGTGGATCACTAAGTGTCAAAGACATTTCAGAAGAGATTTTAAATTACGTATTAGGACATTTATTTGTACTAAAATATTCCTCAGTCCTCTATATTTGTTTCTTAAGACTTAGCAACCCCATGTAAGTGCTGATTGGACTTTCCAACAGTTGAAAATAAGTAAGAGGCATGCATCTGCAGCGTTTGCTTTTTCTATGTTTGGAGAAGCAGAGTATATAATTAAAAAATACTGTAATACTTGAGTCATCATGTGCCCTTTTTAGGTTGAGTAATGTAGCTCAAAGACAGGCTGAAATCAGCACAGTTTCAAAACTCAGAGGTTCTGTGTTGTCACTTATTTGGCAAACAGCTAATGGGCAGACTTTGCACAATAACTTGCTCACTAAGCACGTTTTCACTTCTCACAGAGCATTGTGGCCTGCAAGATGAGAGACACAAGCAAGACAATATCTATAGCTAGTGACTTTAAGTACACGTCTTCCTTAGGAGCATTTTCAAGTTCTCATAGTTTTTTCTTATTTGATAGTTGCCTTGAGAGGCAACGCTACTGATAGGTGATATGGTGACCTATAAAAGAAGAATCTTAGCAGCCATATCACACTCATTTGGCAGATTTTTCCTAGCTGATGTGGAAATCATCGGTATTATAGAGGTTATCAGTCAGCTGAATATTCTCAGGGAACTGGAGAGTAATCATATTGATGAATTAATCAAGAAAGACCCCTCAAAGATCACTCACTGCCTATGAGTACCCATGAAAAACTATTGGAAACAATGACCTGGAATCTCTGCAGGTATAAAATGGAAGGACCTTGTCAACTGCTTTGCAAAACAAAACAAAACAAAACAAAACAAAACAAATAAAAACCCCAACTATTTTATTAAAACACAAATTCTTTCTGAAATAGTCTGTTAAACATAAAATCTTAACCAAATCCCAGAGTCCAGAACCTAGGACAGAGTGTTGTGGAAACCCTGTTTACAATACAGATTTAAGTGGCAGTATAATGGTTCTGTAGTTCAGGTTCAGAATTCAGACAGTATGCATTCAAGTCCTATCACATGGTATACAACTTTAGCTGAGGGGGTGCTTTTACTTCTACTTTTCCCTGTTAATTCCTATTAGCCATCAATTGCAACCACTTATGTAGTATGTTTGAACTGCCAACAAAGGATTAAAATTCATATTTCCTCCCTGTCCTTCCATTTGTTGACCAATCCTAAATTCATCCACTAGAGAATTCTGCAGTTATTATTTACCTCGGTCAAGTTATGTAAATTTTTATTTAGAAAAAGTTATAATGACTTACTAACCTATATTTCAATGTAAATAACTTAAACTAAATTATCAAATTATACATATGAATAGGAATACATATTCACCCCTCAATAAGTGGTTACTCATGTCACTTTTTTCAGAATAAAACCAGACATCGAGCATGAGGTATGCAAGATTCAAGAACAGAGAGGAGTCACATGATCTGCCCCCTGCCATTGCTGCTGTCCCAAGCCCCATATGATCTGCAGAGGAGGCAATAGGAGAATGGCCAAGCTACAACTACTGAGCACTTCAGCAGACCTCAGCATCATCCATATGGTGTTGGTTTTAGGTGCACACAGTATGTACAAGTTCTGAGGTTAAAAAGGCTTCCACCCCAATTTCAGAAGGCCTAGGAGGCCAGGTGGTGGTTCCCTGAGAGGGCAGTGTGTGAAGCTGTAAGTATGAAGCCAAATGTGTGGTGGGGACCCCAGAAGTTTGTAAAACCCAGGAACGTGGATCATCTAAGGAAACCTGCAATGAGGGAGCAAAGCCAGCCCAAGAGAGAAGCCATGGGATCAGTAACCACCAGAAGTGTTGTAGGGGTGTAGTCACACAAGCCCTTTGGAGCTCACAATTTGCCACAGCTTGCCTCAAATGGTGCACATGGACTTAGAGGACTTAATATTTGCCCTGCTGTATTTTAGGCTTGATTTTGTCACAATCCTTTGCACCTTCTTGTACATAACTTTTGAAATAAAAATGTTTATCTTGTGCTGCTGTACATTGGAAGTGTTTAACTTTGTTTTCATGTGTACAGAGATATGCAGTTAAAAGTTTGGTTTCCACTTTGGAGGAGACTTGGGACTTGGACTGTTCAGCAATGCTGAAACTGTTAGGACATTGGCAACTCTTGCAGATGTACTGAAGGCCTTTTGCATAATGGGATGTGCATGAATCTTTGGGGGGTCAAGGACAAAATGTTGTGCTTCTAATATAATATAATGTTGATAGACAATGCTGGTTCTTAAGGATTGTTAAACTGTGTTATAATATTCAAGTTACAAAATGTTAAGAATAAGCATGCATTGTATTTGGAAACCACCCCTTGCATAGTTGACAAGGGGTGGATCGTTATGGTTGATACATTGTGTCAACTTGAGAAGTTTAGAAGTTTAACTAAGACTCAACAGGGAGCAGGCATCCTTATATTGTAAATATCCTCATCTTGTGCAAAAGGAGGGCATAGAAACATTTTGTGAGAGCTACACTCACCTTGGGAGGGGTGGCCTATGTACAATGTAAAGGAAGAGAAGAGGCTTATTTCCCTATTTTTTTCTGACTGCTGCCCTGAAATGTTGCCCCTGTGCCATGCTACCCTGCCTTGGAGCCTGCTGATTATGTACTGAAACCTCCACAAACAATGAGCTAAATAAACCATTGCTTCTTCACTTGAGGGGGTCAGGTGTTTTGTCCCAGCAACAAGAGAAAAGTAACCAAGACAATGTGTGAAAAATAATCAAGGAGACAGTTTTAGAGAAGGTGAAATGTAAAGAGGGATCTCCTGGGATAACCTTAGTATGTCAGGCTTCAGCCAGAAGTACCACAGGGACTGTATACTATGGTGGGAGGGCAGGTTTGGTGAGTAAAATCTTCACAGGGGATGGACCTAAAGAAGATGACAGATTAGTCTAGTGGTATGGTTGAAGTCTTGCTTTTTGCTGTGGTTAAATTCAGCTTATGAGTAGTTCTTATACTGTGTTGGTATCCAGTTTATTTTTGATCCCCTTTTTGTCTCTGAATTAACTACTATAGCCAAGGTGATATAGTTGTTGCTGTTAATTGATTTTCTTTGTACGCCAGTATATGAGTTACCTGGGAGTAATAATGCAGATGCTTACTCATGAAAAACCAGGCACTGGGCCAAAGAAACCATAAATTTCAAAGATACAAAGTTTAAAAAATTCTCAAAGATACAAAAATACAAAGATACAAAGATAAGAAGTTTCAGAAACTCCCAAACATACAAAAAATAAAAACATGTCATGACAAGACAAGAAAATGCCTTGTAAACTTCCAACTCCACCAAACCTAGATCAGAAGACAACAAGGAGAAATAAGCCACACAACATAAATATATGAATGAATTTCAATACAGAACAAACAGATAAATAAGATGCTTGGCAAATTTAAAGAAGATCAGATAATGGCACAAATCTGAAGAATGATAACTGAGTCTAGAGAAGACTCTAATAAAATTGTATTGAAACTAGCAAAAGACATGCAAAACATGAATGCCCAGAACAAAAATAATGAGCTTATAAAAATGCTCCAAATAGAAATCCAGGACATTAAAGGTATGATTGAAAGTGTTTACCACAGAAGTGACAAATGTGAGACACACTGTCAGAACTGGAGGACAGGACAATAGTCAGTGATCAATTAGTGGAATATGTGATAAAATATTTGAAAAACAACAAGAGAACATGAACACTAGATCAAACTACTACTAGATGATTAAGGAAGACTAATGTAAGGGAAAGTGCAATTAGTGAAAAATCAAATGAGCACACAAAGGAAATAAAAGGCCTGTTTACACAAGTTAAAGTATAAAATTTTTTAGATATGGAAAAAAGAATTTAACATACAGATAACTGAGGTGTGCAGACCTCCAAATAGACATAAGAAAGCAATCCAACTAATAATTAAAACACCATAAATCTAGAACACAGAATCCAAAAATGATCTAGAGAAAAGTAATCACCTATGAAGAAAAGCCATCAAGAGTCTTGGGAGGTAGTTCAACAGCACAAGCATCTGCCTGGCAAGTGCAAGATAGTGAATTCAATCCACGGTGCAAAAACAAAAAAAGTCATCCAGATTACAACATATTGTTTAACATAACAAGTGAAAGAAAGATTGAATGGAGGACAAGAGAATGGGGGAACAGAGGAACTGAGGTAAGTCATGTAAGGGTGCAATGTCCCTATGATGAAAATGACCATTGTGTATATTTAAAATGTATCAATAAACTGTATTTTTAAAAAAACCTTAGAAGTAAAGAGAACTTGGAATGAAGTGTTTTAGGTGCTGAAAGAAATCAACTTCCAATATATTGTTATAACCTCCAAAATTATCTCAAAATTCTTAGAGAGATAAGATTTTTCAATGATAGATAATGTACAAAATTGATGACAACAAAACCAAGATTTAAAAAATTCTCAAGAAGATCCCAGAGGGAGACAATGATGCTAACAGTCCAAAAGATCCAAATAAATGAATGCAACAGGCACAGTTTGCAATTAAATAGAACAGAAAGAAGGAAAAAGAACAAAGATAATGAAATTATAGGAATGTCTAAGCATATCAATTGTAACAATCAATTTAGATGGACTTAATTCAACAATCAAAAGATACAAATCAGTAGAGTCAATCAAGAAAAAGAATCCAATGATATATTATATCTAAGAATCATGTAGTCATAAAAAAATTTCCATAGATTAAAAATGAAAGAATGGAAAAAATATCCCATGTGATGGGAGCCCAAAGGATGAAGAGTAGTTATTTTACTTTCAGACCAAGTGGATTTAAAGCCAAGAAGAAATGGAGATATTCCCTATATATGAATTTTCACATCTGCACCAAAAACACAATTCATTAAGAGGGAATATGTTTGAATCCATAATAAAACTACAACCATCTAAGAAAAGCCCAGGACTTGGTGGATTCATAGTCAGAATCTACAGGAATTTCAAGGAAGGTCTAACACCAGTATTTCTCTAACACTCTAATGACATTTAAAGGAAAAGGGTACATTCGAACTTACAGTAAGAAATTAACATTATGCTGATCCCTAAACCAGGCAAAAATTCAAGGTAAAACTAAAAAAAAAAGGCCAATTTCTCTAATGAACACAAAAGTCAAAATCCCTAACAAAACAGTGACAAACAGAATGTAAAAAAAAATCATTAAAAAGTTAATACACCATGACCAAGTTTTCTTCATCCCAGGAATGTAAAGATGGTTAAATATATGGAAATCAATAAACGTAATTCATCACATAAACATAAGCAAGGACAAAAATTCCATGGTCATCTCAAAAGAAAGAGAATAAAGCTTTGGTACATCAAAAATCCATTCATGATAAAAAAAATTGTTAAGAATATAATTATAGAAAGACTTTATCTCAATCAGATAAAAGCCATTTATAACCAATCTACTCCCAACATCATAATACAAAGAGACAAAATGAAAGCTTTTCCTTTAAAATCAAGAAAAAGACAAAAATTTCCTTTAACTTATGTTTAACACAGTAATTGAAACATTAGCCAGCCACTCAGGCAAGAGAAATAAACAAAAGTGATATTTACAGGAAACAATGAAGTCAAGGAATCAATATTTGTGGATGACATGATCCTTTGCTTACAGGTACTTAAAACTCTACTAAAAGAAAACTATAATTAACAACCAAATTCAGCAATGTAGTAGAATAAACAATAAATGCACAAAAATCAATAGCATTCCATTATTTTAATAATGAATTTACTGAAAAAGAAATTATGAAAAAATACTATTCACAATATCATCAAAAAATTAAGTACTTGGGAATTAACTTAATCACAGAAGTGAAACACTTATATAATGAAAATTACATCACTCTGAAAAAGAAAATCAAGAACATCAGAAAATGGAGACTCCTATGTTCTTAGATAGGCAGATTCAATATAATCAAAACAGATAAACTTACAATACTGATGCACAGCTTTAACACAATCCCAGACATAATATCAGTGGCATTTCTTACATATATGGAGAAAGCGATCTTAAAGTCCCTATGAACAAGAAGAGACTACAACAGGTATCAAAACAAAGCAAGTGCCCTGTTAACCCAGACTTGAAGGTATGTTATAAAGTTAAAGTTACAGTGAATAAAATCATGTGGTAGTGGAACAAGTACAGGCATGTGAAACAATGGAATCAAATAGAAGCAGAAACAACCTCAGGCACACACAGCTATTTGATATTGGACAATGGGGCCAAAAACACATACTTGAGGAAAGGTAGCCTTTTTAATAAATGGTGCTGGGAAGGCTGAATCTAAACCCATATGTCTTACCATGTACTAAACTGAAAATAGATCAAAGATCCAAACATCAAAACAGAAATACATACTGAAAAATACAGGTAAAATTTGGAGGTATAGGTAAGAGCAAAGACTTTTTGAACAGAAGCCCAATGGCACAAGCAAAAATACTGAGAGTCAACAAATGGTAGCATATCAAATTAAAAAGATTCTGCACAGCAAAAGAAACAACCAATGGTGAAGAAACAACCTACAGAATGAGAAAAAAATGACCATGTGTTGCTCACATAAAAGAGTATCAGCTAAAACATATGAATAATTCAAAATAATTGGACTTACCTGTAATACTAAGATCATCCACTAACTACCCGCGCCGTCATCTTGTTCTATATGCGCCGTTTTAGATTTAAGTCCTTGTTCTTGTCACAAGATAAGTCTCTGTTTCTGGAGTAAGTTTCTGTTTCTTACAAAAGTTTACCTTTCCCCCGGAATGATGCTTCACTAGACGCCCTAAATGACCAACCAGCTCACTCCCCGTGTTCTTATCAGCCTACCCACCAATCGGCTGCGTTGCTCCTCTATAAAAGTAAACTCCCTTAGTTGTGAGGTGCGCAGTCTCTAGACCAGTTTCCGGAGGCTGCGTCACCAGGCTTGGCAATAAAACTCCTTCACCTTTTGATTAATTGGATTGAATTTTTATTCCTTAGTCGGGCTATTACATTTGGGGGCTTGTCCGGGATGGAGGCTTAGCCCCACCGACCCAAATTGGCCATCTGGACCCCTACAACTGTGAGTAAAATTTTACTTCTTCCAGAGGGTTTTGATGGCGTGCCATACCTAGGTATAACTTATAGAGGGGACGCCCTCGATTTGGGAGCTGAGTCTGACAAGCAAGGACAGAACAATTTGTTTGGGCTAACGGCCCACTTTGCTTTGTATTTGTGTTTTGCCTTGCTGTCTTGACTAGCTCCATTTGTCTTTGGAGCCCTCTGGTTAAAATTCTTGCAACCAAAAACTTTTGGGTGAGGAGTTACTTTTTCCTTTTTTTTAGACTGCAGTCTGTCGTGTGTCTAATCTGTGTCTGTGTGTCCATGTTTGCGTCTTGTGTTTTTGTTAACTGTTTCTAACCTTCCCATTGCTCAAGACCTTGCTCCTAGGAAATCATGGGACAGACTGGAACAAAGGAACAGCCCACTCCCCTAGCCTTGGTCCTTGGCCATTTCAAAGAATTTAACAGACGAGCGAGCAGCAAGCTACGGGGAAGATGTTTACAAAGGGAGACTAATGATCTTTGTTACACAGGAATGGCCTGCAGGGACGAAAGGGGTCTGGCCCCCAATCGGGTCCTTTGATATGACCGCGGCACAAGTGGTTTGCCAATATGTCTTCGGACCCCCGTCTCACCCTGATCAAATTGTTTATATTCAGATTTGGATAGATATTATCTATGATTCCCCTCCTTGGATTAAACCTCCGGGAGGGGAACTCATAGTGGCGCTCAAACCGAAAGCCCAACCAAACCAGAAGCCCACGGCTCCTCCATTGATCCTTGTGTCAGAAGATTCCCTTCTTGATGAGTATTCGCCTCCTTTGCCGCCTCCCCCATACCCGGCCCACTCGTCTTCTCCAACCCCACTCCCTGACTCCACTTCCTCCATCTCCCCTTCCCCCACTTCCTCCCCCTCTTCTCCCCCTAGTCCTATCCGCACACGCTGTTGCCACCATGTGGAACTTCAACCTAGACCTCCCTCTGAAGCCATCCCCCTTTGTCCTCTGCGAGAAATGCCAACACACGGTGGAGGCTCAATGTTTGTCTATGCTCCCTTTTCCACTTCTGATCTGTATAACTGTAAAAGTCAGAACCCTCCTTTTTCAAAGGACCCTGATAGCCTTATAAATTTGCTTGAGTCTATTTTTGTCAGTCACCGTCCCACCTGGGATGACTGTCAGCAGATACTTCGAGTCCTTTTTACAGCAGAGGAGCGCTTCCGCATTCTCACTCAAGGAAAGAAAGGTATCCGGGACCCTGACGGCACTCCTACAGCCGACTTCCAGAGAATAGAACATGTTTTCCCCTCCTCGCGCCTGGAATGCGACCCCAATACTGATAGAGGTAAGGAGGCTTTAGAACAATATCGCCAGAGGCTTCTGGATGCCATTCGAGCAGCAGCTAAGAAGCCTATAAATCTGTCAAGGGTGACTGAGGTAAGGCAATTGGCAGAGCAATCGCCGGCTGCGTTCCTTGAGCGCCCCCTGGAGGCTTATCGGTTATATACTCCCATCGACCCGATGGCCCCAGAGAATGCTAGGGCGATTAACATCGCCTTTGTGTCACAGTCAGCCCCTGATATCAGGTGCAAATTACAGAGATCAGAGGGATTTGAGGGAATGTCTCTCTCCCAGCTGATTGAGATTGCCCTTAAAGTCTTTGCAAATCTTGAGAACCTACAGGAAGCAACTAACAAAAAGATGACTAAAGTCCTTGAATTACTCTGTGAAAGAGAAACCAAGAAGGGCAAAAGAAAACCAAAAAGTGAAACTAAGAGTCAATGTCCCCCTTTAGATAAAAATCAGTGCGCTTACTGTAAGGAAACAGGCCATTGGTGCAAGGACTGCCCAAAACTGAAAAACAAAGAGTGACGCTAAGACATTAATGTCTCAAAATTGAGGGTGTCAGGGCTCGCCGCTACCCCCCGAGCCCCAGATAACTCTCCAAGTGGGGGGGCAACCTGTGGACTTCCTAGTGGATACTGGAGCCACGTATTCAGTTCTGACTTCTCCCCTGGGTAAACTTTCAGAAGATAAAGTAAATGTAATTGGAGCTACAGGGGGGCAAAAGACCTACCCAAAAATAGTTGCTAGTATAGCTCGTCCGGGGCACAAGGTAACCCACCACGAATTCTTGTGGGTCCCTGAGTGCCCAGATCCACTTCTGGGAAGAGACCTACTCCACAAACTAAAAGTGCAAATTGATTTTCAGGCAGATAAGCCCAAATTAAAATTAGGCACAGATCCGCCCATGTCAAGGGCAATCCAGGTGATGGCCCTCTACCCAGAGGGTGAAGGACATTTTTTAATGGAAGACAAGATGCCAGCTCCAATTAATGAGGAGCTACTAGCTAAGTGGCAAAAAGCGATCCCTGAGGTCTGGGCTGAAAACAATCCTCTGGGACTTGCCATAAACCAAGTATCCTTGGTTATAGAACTGTTACCTCAGGCTACTCCTATCAGGCTGCGTCAATACCCCATCAGCCTCCCCACTCGAAAGGGAATCCTGGTCCACATCCAAAGGCTAAAAGAAAATGGTATATTAGTGCCATGTGTTTCCCCTTGGAATATGCCTTTGCTTCCAGTGCAAAAGCCAGGTACATCAGATTATCGGCCTGTACAAGATCTATGGGAGGTAAACAGATGAGTGGTGACCTTGCATCCCACTGTTCCTAATCCCTACACCCTGCTGAGCCTACTCAGCCCGGAATATACCTGGTACTCAGTGCTGGATCTGAAGGACGCTTTCTTCACCTTGCCGATCACTCCGGTAAGCCAACCTATTTTTGCTTTTGAGTGGACGGATCCCGAGTCAGGG